>JACCIC010000080.1:1845000-1867500 GCA_018907035.1 Sycobia sp. Sy_11 | reverse complement strand
TCGGGGCGAGACTGACGGGGCGACGGCGACGGCGTCGCGCGAGCGCGCGGCTCCCGGAACGCGGGGCGGGGGCGGAGGAAGGGAGAGGACGCGCCGGCGCGCCGCGCCGCGCCGGTGCAGCCCGGAGGGTGCGCGATGCGTCGGAAGAGAGCGGCGGCTCTGCGCTTCCGTCCTCGCGCCCTCGTCGTCCCACCCCACGTCCTGAGTCGCGCGTCTACGGTTGGCGTTTCTGCCGGGCGCCACTTTGTTTTATCTGCGCGGATTTCAAAGTTGCGCGGGCTGCGTTTCGTTCGGTGCGTGAGAGAGTACACGTTCGCCGGCTCGGCCGGGGACTCATTGAGCGAGTGCAGTGGAGGGACTGTGGGATTACGTTTCCGAATGAAAATGGGCCTCGAGCGAGAGGGTCCAAAAATTTCAGCGTAATGGATTCGTTTGATGAGAATTTGGATAACTGGAATGTCTTGCAGGTACGGAATCCCGACGCTTTTGCAGCACTCGATCGATTATTCGTCGAACGCGCATGGATGTAAGATCTTTGGCAAAAAGTCGGATCCGGAGACGATCCCGTAAACTTCAGTTTTTCGTCCAAAAAATTCAAACTCGAGCAGATTTTTTTGGATAGGGACGAGATCGACCGAAAAATCTCGATGAAAAATAATCGAATGCTGAGATTGAATGAGAATCGTCTCAAATACGACTCGTTCAACAAATTCCTAATGAATGCGATTGCATCTGCAATTTTTCACGCCAAAGATCTCGACTCGGATTTTCATCGTATAAACTTTAATCGTGATTTTTTTCTCTCTTGATTTCGTGACTTTCTCAATGCCAACGGCAATATTTATGGAACACGATTCCAATGCGGATTCTGAATGATTTTGATCATATTTTCATTTCTTTACTAAATAAATTTCATCTAACATTTCCAACTATCACAAATAACTTGAAATTTTTATTTATAAATTTGGATAAGTTTGAAGAAAGAAATTTCTAGTTCTAATTCAAAAAAGCTCTGCTTTTTCAAAAAATGGATTTATCGAGCGCCATAGTGCTCGCTTAATTATATCACAGCATTTATCGCGTGTAGATATATATATATATATATATATATATATATATATATATATACACTACAGTTCAATATCTTTATTTATACTCATTTGTTACATTGACGGAAGGAAATATCGCAACGCTGCAAATTACTTATAGAGTATGATTAAAGGCCAGTCTATATTGAAGAGAACGATATCTTCGATACATACATACATATATATATATATATACATCAAACTAATACAATAAAACGTATGTTACTTATTAATGTCAAAGTAAAAGACCAAAAATTTTAAAACCAAGCAAAGGTCGTCGAGTCTCCGAGTATTAGAAAGCTTTCGATGCAGCGATTTCTCAATTAACGTGTATAACACGAGAATTTAACACAATCCCCCCTCTCCGGCCCATGTTATATCTTCATTATCTTCTATTAATCAAATTATTAATTTTTAAAGTAAAGCGGAATTATATTTATCTAAAAGCTGATTGAAAGACGAGTTTTCGTAACGAATTCGTATAAGAGAGTATATATATATATCGAGTTTGGCTTGACGTTTGTGTAAAGAACGCATGTGACACGATGATAGGGAGGAGAGATAGACAGAGTCTGTTGTAAAACTTTGATATCGAACGCATTATTGTAATACGTAATCCATGATATTTAATGAAAGTATTTATTATTATTATTATTATTATTATTATTATTATTATTATTATTATTATTATTGCTGTTGTTGTTGTTGTTGTTATTATTATTATATTCTCCAACAACAGAATACTTGTACTTCGAATCTAATAAAGCAAAGGAGTCGAATATGTATTATAAGTAGCTTTGTGAATGGAAATTATTTAAAATTTTATTAGCCCGTGCCATTGTCCAGTAATAATTATCATAAGTACGCCGTGTAACTGGCTGATTCGCAATAATCGTTTAATTTTCCGTGGACTTTTTGCTCTTTCTTGCGTATACATCCGTCCTCGCTTTCTTTCGCGTCGTTCCCGCGGCCGGTTCTAACTGGATTACACTCGACGGGCCCCGACGGCTATGACGGGCTTAAAAGTACAGAAACCAAAAAAAAAAACAAACAATAAAAAGTACCCGTTTTTGCCCATATTAATGCAATTTTACGTTTGCACTATGTACCGTGCGTATAATCTAAATTTGAGTCGAGCGTCGATCGTTGCCGCGAAAAGAACTTCTCCACGTCCGTTCGCTCGTTTTATCGAGTCGAGCGGTTAGTGCGCTACTCGGGTTGTACAATATCTCGTTCGATTTTTCATCGATATTTGCCCGAAATTTAGCGTTTCATCTTAGAGGCAGAAAAAATAAATAGAAAAAAAAAAAAAAAAAACAAATTCTCCAACCCACGTTGTACAATCGTTACGGCGGTCATCGTAACGTCCAAGTGTTCAAACCATTCCCAGCCCGTGTACGCACGCGCTCTGAATGTAAATCCGAGCGAAATCGCATAATGCGCCCCTCGCTGGTCGCTCGTTAAATTACCGATTTTTTTGGGACGACGAGCTGAATTCCATGCGCCGGAGAGAGACCGAGAGAGAAAAAAAGAACAAAAGCGTAAAAAGACCTCGACTGGCGCGCCGCGCTCTTGTATCACGGGATTGTATTATACGCGAGGCAAGCGAGATTTGGGCAGATTTATTATAGGCGCGCGTATACGTGTATAATATATATAGGAATTTATTTGATGTGTGCGAGGCGAGCGCGCGCTGCATCTTCTCGTCAAACACGAGTGGAATAAAAGAAGAAAAAATTATATATATATATATATATATATATATATATATATATATATATATATATAATAGATAACGCTCGCGTATATAGATTTTTCCATTCAACCGCGATGCCGCGTAGTGTATTTTATGTAGTCGACGTTTTTTGAATTCGTATATACAGATACGTCTTGTGACAGGAGAGGTGTGAAGAAAAAATTTTTTTTTAGTCCCTCCTTGCTCGCTGACCTTGGGAATTCCGATTTTTCGCTGCTCGTACATACTCGCTATATGGTTGTACAATGGTGTTTCAATAATCAGAAGCCGAAGAGTCTTTTCTTGTCATAACTCTGGTTATTGTTTTTCCGTGTACAGAGAATCGGTAATATGTCTATATAGAGGGTGGGGGGGGGGGTTATGTCGGACTACAAACTGATTTCAATTCGATTCGAATCGATTTCAAGTGCATTCTGTTTTCATGCTTCATAGTATACTATATTAAATAATTACACGGCGTTTTCAATGATTTAGATATAATTTCAAATCGTGTGTATATTTTTTTTTTCATGATTGCGAAAGCACCCATACGAATTAAATCGTTACGAAACAGTATAGACACAGTAAATATTTGTATAAAATGGACGTCATCAAAATATCATATTACTAATTCAGAAATAAATCGAATTAAAGAAAATATAAAGTACCGAAGAATCCTGTTTTCAAGCATTACTTTATTATTGAAATTAAGAACTTCCTTTAACGTACCTCGTAGGCACGAATTTCACTAATAAAAAATTAAATAATTCAATTTTTGTTCTCCAAATGCTTTATATTATCATAAAAGAAAAATATTTAATCTACAACAATACCGTCCATTCTTATATCGGGTCGAACAAATACATTTAACATAAAATACCCGACATATGATATTATTGTAGAAGATATAATTTTAATTGTAGAAGATATAACTTCCCTATAAGATATAATTTCTTATAGGGAAGTTATATAAAATTATTCTTAGAAAATCGAATGAACAAATTGAAGGGACTTTAATTTTTATTTCAACTACATTCAACTGATTTCAAAATGTTTCATTAGATGACGTCCAATAATTCCACAAAATAAATAACTCCGCATCTCTCACACTCACTCACTCTCTCTCTCTCTCTCTCTCTCTCTCTCTCTCTCTCTTTGCTTCTTTAACGCCCGTCACCGGTGAATTGACACGAGGATTTTTCTTTAATTCGCGGTGGCAGACTTTATATTGGCCCGCGACTTATTTTCGTCGCTCAGACCGGATTATTTTTTTTTTCGCGACGCGTCAGCGCTTCGCCGAATTGTATTTGCATTGGACTTTTTTTTTTGTTTTTACGTAAATGGCGATTATGATGATTATCATTATTGTTATGATTATTATTATTATTATTATTATTATTATTTTGCTCCCTCAAACGAGTCGAGCTTCATTTTCACACACACACACACACACATATATATATATATATATATATATATATATATATATATATATTATTCGAAATTTTATATACCGCTTATAGGATTTGAATGAAGGAAGGCAGCGCGATATCTTCGTCGGTAGACAATTTGCAAATAGAGCGTTTAGCCGCAGCATCGCGTCGACAGGCAATTATACGCGCGGACGAGCCGGGGCATATAACGCGCGTATACGATTTTGCGCAATGCCGCACGAGTTTGAGGCGTGCGAAAAATGTCGCAAAAAGTGCGGACGAACGGGGGATTTTTATTTCAGAACAGATAAGGCCGTAATTGTACCGGAGTCAAGAGTCGTCGTGTATGCGGCAGCGAGTAATGTAATTAGCATCGGTTGAATGTAGGTAATATTTGAAAAGCGATATAAATAATCTAAAAATTGTATAAATATTTAGACGAACTAATTAATGTATCTACGAAATGTTCAATCTTCGGAACGGTAACAATCGATTACCCTAAAGCAAGTGTACTTGCGTATCGAGGATTAATGTTTAACAATTATATTGTACTATTATTATTTGTACGAGGAAAGCTTTGGGTGGGGGGGGAGAATGAATTATTAACAAAACAACGTACAATTTAAATAAAATTTAGAAACTTACGTGTAAAGACAAATATAATATTTTTAATTCAAATATTTTTAAGATATTGTGAATTTTTTAACTTATCAGAGAAGATTGAGACTCCAAGAAGCTCCTACTTTCGAATATTTGAGCTACTTCAAGGATTACTCCTATATAGTTATGTCTTTATTTCTATTTAAATTGCGTATCTTCATAACAGCGGATTCACGTGAGTCGATGATACAACGACAAATTTGACGGAAGCTCGATTTCGATCTGCTAAAAAAACAAGGTGGATGATGTAACCAGGCGGATGATCTTATCTTTGGAAGGCAGCATATGTCAATAGGTGATAATTTTGTCTTTCTGAGCCAAGGGAATATTAAAACAGTATGGAAACTATTTGCAACATTACAAGAAGTAATAAAGAAAAAACAATAACATAGGGGAACATTTTAAATGTAATCTGAATAACAAACCTTCTGTTCTTCCGGACAACATGGATATGAATTGCTAATTCATACTGATCATGCTCCAATTAATCAACAGAGAGGATGTTTTCATGCTTCTTTTTTTAATGATCCATGAAGTTAATGGTCCCTGATATATTGTTTTACATTGTCGCGATAGTAAAATTCCACAATAGTGGGTTCTAATTAACCTTTAAAAATCCTCTAATATTTCCGAAAAATTCAAATAAATATTACTTTGGTATATACATAGATAATAACGTACAAAATGAAAATATGCCCTATGTGCAATTTTCGTCTTACACTCTTATAATAGTTTATCTTTTGTCTACAGAAATTATTACAGAATTTTAATGAAGGCCTAATTGAAATTAAAGTTAACGTTTGTTAGCCTTAGTTAGGACCATTATGCAAGGTTGACCTACCAACATCAACGCGTCATTGTACAAAATCTATTGCTACTTATAACATGATGTTACGTTATTCTTTCGATACCAATGAGTTCAACATATACTTTATTGTTCCTAGATTGTTATCAAATGAAGTACATGTTCCCCATTGGATTATGATTATTGTCAATCGCCAAAATCATGATATTTTATATTTTAATGTCCCAAGACACACTGAAAAAACATTTTCACAATCCGGCATTGTTACTAAATTTAGTAATAATGTACATTCCAGTTTTAAGGTACTTCTGTTATTTTTTCATTCGTATAGGTCAGATTTAAAAATATGATTAACTTATTGTATGAAATGAATGCACTATGACTGATCAAGCACTTCACGGGTTACATCACGTGATAAATTAATGTATGGAATTATTTTTATCTTTACAGGACATTTTTGTTAACTTTTCTCTATTGTTAACAGAGGAATAAGGGCTGATATTAAGTAGGTTCTTTGAATCCATTATCCACATGGAAAGTTTATAAACATACCTTAACAAACAAAATATAAGGATTTATCTCAGTGGCAGAAACTATGAGCTTCAATTACTCTTATTTAGTGATAAAAATATAACTGCACACTATAATATATTACAAATTTCTCGATTAAGCAACTGGTATCGTTATGTATAGAATACATAACTTTATGCTCCATATCTATTGAGAGAGTGTTAAATTTTTATCCAAAACCATAGCAGTAACTTTGTAAACGATATGATATTACTGCTCAAAATTGATTTGAAATAAGCGAGTTTGTTATTCCACGTATTCATTGTAAGTAATATTTGCAAATTTTGTTTTCTGTTCTAGCTATAGGTAAAGAGATAGTTTTACGAATCTACTGAACATTATGCGGAGAATGTACTATCTGAAATGAAGTTTCTTCTCGTCGCACGATGTCTCGTAGTATTTTAGTGTAGGAAGTAAAAACAAACGAAATTTGTCTTCTGTGCACGACGATAGCGTATACATAATGTATACCTGTATATTGGCATACTTTGTATAGTGGTACGACCAACCAGCAAAGGTCTAGTCAGACCTGTGGCAAAGAAAGAAAAGCCGTATAAGACGAAGAGCATAGGGATTACTGAGCGAGGTAAATCTATATTGGTCACGGAAATGGTCTTGGTCAAGTTGAGGATGCAAACTTTGTTTCAAGGCGAACTGCCATTCACACTGTTGAAAGGCAGTGTGGAATAAGCACGTTTTATTTGATGAATATGAAAGTTTATTTATTAATATAGCACAAAAAGATATGAATTACAATAATAGCTATACGAGATAATACTGAATAGAAAAATAAGGTGTAACGTGATTGAACACTCGCAGAGAACTGACTGGAGGCGGAGGATCGGTCATTCGTTAGTGCGCTCCGCCGTCGCAGGTTAAAAATGGACCTTTGGGCCGTAAGCCATTTATTGCTCCGTCAGTTGCTTGTACTATGCTGTAGTGCAGTTACTACAGTCCATGCAGTATCGTTATATTTCAACACCCTTTCTCGATATTACAGTGACTAAATTGCATTGATTTTGAGGTTCTGTATTTATTTGCTCAAATTTATAATAGCACTAGAGGACGTAATATGGAAAAGATGGATAATAATAATAAAATCGTGGTATTACCATATGTAACATGATTATCCGAAAGAATTAGAAGTGCATTTAAAAAGCATAATATTCAAGTTTACTTTAGAAACAATAATAATATTAGAAAGCTATTTAATAATTGTAAATATAAGGATGATAAATGTTTGAAAACGGGAGTGGTATACAAAGTAAATTGTAAAGATTGTGACAAATATTATATTAGACAAACGGGAAGATACCTAAAAAAAGAATATATGAACATCACAATATAGCTTACGAAGCATGAATGGTATAGAATAAAAAAAAAAACATGAACATCAGTGACATATAAATAGTAAATATTTAGATATCTGAAAATGTAAATTTTGGAATAAGGTATTAAAAATAATTAACCCAACTGAAAATATCTATTTAAAGAATCCCATATTAAATTATGTTGTCAAGTAAATGGATACACTTATTATTCCTCATTAATATAAAATTTTTATTTCGCATTTAAGTTCGGAAAAGAGGGTTCCTATAAATGTTATACTAATAAATTTAGAGTGGTTATCGGGTATATACAGAAGCATTCTGGGTTTTTCAATTTAGTTTAATTCCTGAGGATGAACCGTAGGTTCAAAACGTCAGATGTAAATTTAAGGTGGTGGGGGGCAGTCAGGTTGTCCTTTACTAACACAGAATATTGTTTTTATTATTTTTATTGTATTTTATTTACTATGTTATTTTTATTTTTATATTATTATTAATTTTATTTTCTTTTTAATATTTAATATAATTTATTGCAGTAATAAGTTTTATTTCCCATTCCCAAGAACCATCCGACTATCATTATTTTAACTAATATATTCTATTATAAAGACTATACGACCAATAAAAATATTTGTTAATTTAATTCAGAACAGTCGACATAACTACGAGGGTGGTCCCCGAAGTATCTAACCTTACCTAGAGATGACGGTTGTTGCTCAAAAAATCCCATGTATTAGAAAGTACACAGTCTATAAAGCATATGAGGTATCAAGCATATCAAGTTTGATGAGGCCATGATGTTTAGTATTTGTTTGACAGCCATCGATAGTGAACATTTTCAGTGAATTTGTAAACATGAAAAAAATTGGTCATCGTTATGTGATACAATACTTATATTTGAAAGGCCTCAGCCCAACCAATATAAAAGCTGAACTAGACACTACTCTGGCTGAGACTGCTCCTTCGTTTGCAACAGTAAAATATTAGGTAGCAGAGTTGAAACGAGGCCGTACGAGCTGCCAAGACGAGCATCACAGTGGTCGATCGGACGAGGTGATGACTCCAGAAATGTTGAAGAAAATCCACAACGCGGTATTGAATGATCGTCGACAGAAAATTTGGAGATGACAAAGCTGTGTGTAAGATAGGTGCCGCGTTTGCTCATAATGGAACAAAAACAGTGTGGTGAAGATGATTCAGTTGAGTGGCAAGGTTTCGCAAAAATAAAGCCGAATTTTTGCGCCTTTTCATAACCATGGATGAAACATGGATCCACCACTTCACACCCGAAACAAAAGAACAATCAAAACAATGGACTCAAAAAGAAGAACCGGCTCCAATGAAGACAAATATCATTCCATCTGTAGGCAAGGTCATGGCGTCGGTTTTTTGGATGAGTATGGGATAATTTTTATTGAAAATACTATCTTGAAAAAGGAAAAACTATCAATGGCAAGTATTATGCGAACTTATTGCAACGTTTGAGCGAAAAAATCAAGCGAAAACAGACAAATTAGGCTAAGAAAAAAGTGTTATTCCATGAAGATAATGCACGAGCTCACATCTGTTATTGCAATCGCGAAAATTAATGAATTAAAGTTTGAATTGCTACCTCATGTATCCTATTCACCAGATATAGATCCCTCGGACTATTTTCTGTTCCCAGACGTGAAAATATGACTCACTGGTCAAAGATTTTCCAACAATGAAGAGGTGATGTCGGCAGTTAATGGCTATTATGAAGAGCTTCACAATTCTTATTATAAAAAGGGTATCGAACTTATTGAACATCGCTGGGAAAAGTGCATAAAGCTGAAAGGAGATTGTGTTGAATAATAAATATCAGGTATGTGAATAAGTCTTTCCCGTTTTTTTTCAAATTTTGAGCCTTTATTGTGAAAAAATGGTTACAAATGAATTATTGAAAGTATTGGCCATCGCTAGCTACAACTTTTTCCCATCTTTCTGGCAACATACGAATCCCGTTGCGAAAAAATTCGACCGGTTTGGCCTCTATCCAGTCATCCACCCATTTTTTGGCTTCCTCGTAAGAATGGAAGTGCTGGTCAGCCAGGCCATGCGTCATCGATCTGAAGAGATGGTAATCAGACGGAGCAACGTCTGGACTATACGGTGGGTGGGGTAGGACTTCCCATTTGAGCGTTTCTAAGTATGTTTTCACCGGCGGTGCAACATGTGGGCGAGCATTATCATGTTGCAAAATAACTTTGTCGTGCCTGTCGGAGTATTGTGGCCGTTTTGCTCGCAGTGCGCGACTCAAACGCATCAATTGTCGTCGATAGACCTCGCCTGTGATCCTTTCATTCGGTTTCAGAAGCTCATAGTAAACCACACCTAGCTGGTCCCACCATATACAAAGCATGAGCTTGGCGCCATGAATATTTGGCTTGGCCGTCGATGATGATGCATGGCCGGGTAGTCCCCATGATTTTCTTCGCTTCGGATTATCGTAACGTATCCACTTTTCATCGCCAGTCACGATACGATGCAGAAAACCCTTTCTTTTATGTCGCTGAAGCAGCTGTTCGCAAGTGAAAAAACGCCGTTCGACGTCTCTCAGCTTCAGTTCGTACGGCACCCAATTTCCTTGCTTTTGGATCATTTCCATGGCTTTCAAACGCTTGGAAATGGTTGTTCGGTCAACTCCCAATGCTTCAGCAAGTTCTTCTTGCGTTTGACAAGAATCTTCATAAGCAAGTCGCCAATTCTCGATCTTCAAAGATTTGCGGCCGCCCGGAACGCTCCTTGTCTTCCACGTCGAAATCACCGCTTTTGAAGCGTCGAAACCATCCGCGAACACTTGAATCACTCGACAAAACCTTCTCCATAAGCCTCCTGAAGCAATCGATCGTCTCGACAGCAGATTTCTTCAATTGAACCAAATAAAGTGAAACTTCCCGCAAATGACGTCGACTCGGCTCAACGTTGACAGGCATCAGCTAGTGCTATATATTCAGCTTCGGTAGAAGATAGTGCATGATTGTTTTATTCACATCCAACTAATGGTACTTCCATTAAACTTGAAAATGTTTCCACTATTTGATTTTCGCCTAGTTATATGTTTGCCCAATCGGAATCAGCATATCCATATAAATTCTTTCTCTTATTAGAATGATTTCCAAGCTTCAGAAGAAGGTGTTTTGTTCCCTTTAAATAACGAAGTGTCGTCTTTGCTTCTGTCCAGTCTGCTTGAGTCGGATTTTTATTATGCTGACTTAATATTGTCACTGTAGCACTCATGTCTGGTCTCACATGCCATGCGATGTATAAAAGTCCGCCTATTAATTGTTGATATAGATTATTATCTAAAAACTTATTTTCTTCATTTCTCACTCTCAAACATCTTGGATCCATAGGTATTGCCGATGTCTTTACACCTGTCAGGCCGAATTTTTGCAATAGCATATCTATATAGCATGATTGATTGCGGTAATAACACCATCACTGTCGGTCTCAATTTTTATTCCCAAGTATTGATACAAAACACCGAGATTAGTTAAATTGATGTAATATTTTAGCTTTTCAGCTGTATCTTCTATTATTCTCTTGTCCTTGTATGCTAATATAAAATCATCTACATATACTACGAGGTTAGTTATGTTTCCGAATTTTTTAATATGTAGATATGGATCAGCCTCACTTTGTATGAAACCAAAATTTTTTAAAATGAGGCATAGCGTATCATTTCATGCTTTAGCTGCCTGCTTTAAACCATAAATGCTCTTGATCAGTTCGCGCACTTTATAGTCAATTTGATTATTTTTATAACCTTCGGGCTGTTCCATATATAATTCTTCCTTTAAGGTTCTATTGAAGAAAGCTGTTTTCGCGTCGCCTCACAACCGGCGCGCAGACCTCGTCGTAGTCCATGCCGAATTTTTGGGAAAACCCACGTGCAACGAATGTTGCTTTATACCTGTTAATACTTCCACCTATATTCCGCTTTGATTTAAACAACCATTTTGTGTTTATGATGTTTTTGTCCTTTGGACGGTCAAGGAGCGTCCAGATATTATTGCTTTTTCATGATGCCATTTGTTCATTCATTGCATTTATTCATTTATGCTTGTCTGGTCTCAAAAGTGCTTCTTGTTTGTTTTTCGAATTTTGATGAATGGTCAAATTAATTTCACCCATTAGTAATCAGGAGGTACTCTTTTGTTTGTTCTTTTTGATCGTCGCAATTTCTTGCCGTTTATTGATCGTTATCGTTTAATATTTTGAATGAATCATTATTTTGATGTTGTACATTTGAAATTTCATTCACGATAAAATTCGGTCGATCTATAAACACTTCACTTTTAGTAATTTTACTATCTTTTGAAATATTCTTGATTTCGGCAAATATCTACATCTTGAATTCTATCCGACAAAAATCAATTCTTCTGATTGATCGTTCAATTTCAAACGTTTTTTTTTTTATTTACGATTTAGATTTCCACTGATTAAAATGCATCTTACCATCTCAATTAGGAAACGATTCTTTCGTTCTGTAATGCCATTTTGCTCAGGCGTAAATGGAGCAGTATATTCAGCTTGAATTCCTTCTTTTTTCATAAACGATCTTAATACGTTATTAGTGTATTATAATCCTCTATCTGATCGTATGATTGTCGGTCTGTTATTGAAAGCTGTTTTAAAAATTTCTATAAATTCTTTTATTTTAGCAGCCGTTTCGTGTGTATCTACTATAGTCATTGATTATAGTTAGAGCATACCTTTTATTTGGGAGGGTAGGCGTATTGATTGGCTCTCAAACATCTGTGTGTACTAACTGTTAACTTGCCCTTGGTACAATATACACAAAACTTACTTATTCCGTGTTCTTGAATTTTCATTTCTGTCACCATATTTTTTTTTACTAATTGCTTTATGATAGCAATATCTCGATCGCCGAAACGTTCGTGCCACCAGTGGTCACAAAGAGCTCTGTGTTGAGCTGAACTATTGCTAAAGCCTTATCCGTTCTTAGTTCGTATAAATGTGGCGACAAGTTAGCGATAGCGTGTATAAGCCCTTCCTTAATTATTTCGCACTGACCCTTTTCCGAACAAAACTTCACATCATAACCATATTTTGCTAATTGTCTCACCGACAAAAGGTTAGACGCGAGCTTAGGTACGTACAGCACGTTTTCGACGCGGAGTTTTATTACTTTATTGTCTACTGCACAGTTTAACAAAACTCATTCTGACCCCAAAACTTGATCCTTCTTTATCTGCGAAGCGAACGTTTCCTTTTATGGTTTCGTCGCTTATCCCACTTTTCCGAAGATTTATGTGGCTGGAAATTCACTTTCATTGCAGTTTCATGATGGTCATTATTAGTTTGATTATTTTTCTGACGTTTATATTCATCCCGTAACTTGCTGATCACAAATTCAAATGCAAAATCCCTATTTGGTCTACTTTCAATTGCAGCAATTAATGGATCATATGAGTTCGGTAAACTTGCAAGCAACATTGTAGCCTGCAATTTATCTTTCAGTGGTTCCCCTAATGCAGCTAACTTATCTAAAGTCTCGGTATATGTTGCTATATGATTTTCTATATTCTCACCTTCAGCTAGCCGCAGCGTGCACAGTCCTTTTAATAAAAATTTTTATGCTGAGCACTGCTCAGCGATGCCTTTTGATGATAATCCTTTAAAGAATTCCAAGCTTCTTTAACACTTGCAGCACCACGAATATGACAAATCTGATTGTTTTTTATATTCAGTGCGATAGATAAAAGCGCTTATTCATCATTCTCTGTCCACTTTGAGTCCACTGGTGTTGGACCAGGTTCCTTGATTACTTCCCACACGTTTTCTTTTTTCAGTAACATTTTCATTTTGTATAACCACATAGCATAGTTTTCATTATTAAGTTTTTCAACTGTGTACCTTACACCGGTGCCTTAAGCCATTGTTAATTTTGACAAACTTTTCTTTACTGTCAATTTTTAATAAATTTTTAACACCAGATAACCTGGGCGCATAACCTATTGAAAGCAAGTGTTAAATAAATACGTTTTATTTGATGAATATGAAAATTTATTTATTAATATAACACAAAAAGATATGAATTACAATAATAGCAATACAGATAATACTGAATAGAAAAATAAGGTTTCTCGTGACTGAACACTCGCAGAGAACTGACTGGAGGCGAAGGATCAGTCGTTCGTTAGTGCGCTCCGCAGTCTCAGGTCGAAAATGCCCATTTGGGTCTTAAGCCATTTATTGCTCCGTCAATTGCTTGCACTATGCTGTAGAGCGGTTACTACAGTCAATGCAGTATCGTTATATTTCAACACACACTATCAAGAGTCTTCAGGAGCAGTCTTCGGCAATATAAAATCCTTGAATTTGCGAACCTTTTCGGCCTTCGATTCGCCTAATCACTAGGATAAAATAATACAACCTTGAATAAAAATGATCCATCGTTTCATGGTGAGTATGAAAGAATATACGACATAGCTATTAAGCATTAGTGAAAAAGTTTTACGATGGCACTGCTAAGGCACATAATATTGCTTAAAATACGAAAGATCGTTCTGAAAGATAAATTTCTGTTTAATCTTCAGCCAGTAAATTTCAACGAGCATAACGCTGAAGTATTGTATAATATTTTGCACGAAGCTAAATATCAATATCAGCTCTAAGATGTCTGCATTGAAACAGTTTACCATCTTCTTGCAATATTTCTTTAAGGCATCTATAGTCGCCATATGACTATTAAAATCGAAAAAAAACTATTGTAGTCTCTAATAGACAGCTTGGTAGGGATGTTTAGTTCTATTAAGTCGATCCTCGGTGAAGTACAAAATAACTAAGAACCACCAGAAATATCAAGAGAAGTAAGGTAAATATTCTAATATGCAGCCATCTATCAGTCACTACTCACTGGCCATTACGATATGTTTCAATGATTGGCAAAAGTTAGAAATAAAATTTAAAAATAATTTTAGTGGTTAACAACTATTTAATAATTAACTTTGATGATTATAAGAATTTCTAGACTTGTTACAGATATGATATTATAAGAAGTACGGTCTTTAGGCTCCTTATTCTCCCCTTTCCGAATTGTGAATAAACAATTATTTATAAATAATGACTAAATCCAAGCTGTCACGTCCGGTGGTTTTACCTAGCTTCGTCTTCGACTAGACTTGATCCATCTTAGCTAGTGAGGATTCGCTCTCGATCCTTCTAAGCGGAAGGGTATTAACATTTCACAATAATTCAATTTTCTCTACGGTTTTACCTTGTGTGATATCAGGAGTTAACAGCTGTTGTAGAATGTATGTTCCTGTGCTTGTCTAGTCTGTTGTATACTCTTCCTTAATTTGATCATTCCACGAAACTTCTTTGGCGAATAACTTACTTGATTCTATACCCCAAGTATTCTGATTCCCGGAAACTATTTAACTACTTTCCTTTTTCTTTCTAAGTTTTGTATGCCACACCTATTTAACGTTCTTCTTCCGTAACTATTTGATTTTATATGGAAGGTTTCCTGTAAAACGTGATCTCTCTCTCTCTCTCTCTCTCTCTCTCTCTCTCTCTCTCTCTCTCTCTCTCTCTCTTTCTTTCTCCCTCTGACATGTTTCTTCCTTCTTTCCCTTCTACATTCCACCAGGGAACTTTTGTAACCGTTAGTCTCTTCTTCGGTAGGGCAGCTGTTAAGGCATGAACTTTATCATCTTTACTTTCAAGCTATCTATTCTTGAAGGACAGTGTCCCAACTGTGTCAACCTTTAGACTACCAGAAAGCCTATAAATAAGCTGGATCTCTGACATGAACTTTGTATATAGTTCATACGTGATAGAAAATATTGAATTCGCCACTCTTAATGGACCATTTGAAGGTTCCCTATTGGTACTATACCTACTACTGGGAAGTTTAAAAACAATAAGGTTTAAAAAAAACAGTTTTTAATTAAATTGATTTAATATATATTAATAAACGTAAATACAAATAGCAATCACCTTAGTGTACAGACGAAATACGAATAATGTCTTCTTGCTGCTCAAAACAGCAGCCCTTTATAGACTTCTTCTATCGCGGGTCAAATTTCGGGCGATAAGCCCCATTCGTCGATCGCAGCCTAACACTTCGCGCAGCCGGACGGCCGGAGAACCCGAGGTGGTAATCTGACACGCCAAACCTCTTCGTAAATCTCAAGATTTTCCTCCGACTAATATTTGATCACTTTATTTGTAATCATCAAAATCAGTTTCAGAAAATCTTCGATTTTACCCGTCATGGTACGGAGCATTGCTTTATGGAAGCATACAGTCAAACTCTTTCGTAATCTCAAGAATTTTCCACCGACTATTTTGATCACTATTGTAACATATAGAATCAGTTTTAGGAAATCTTCGTTTTAACCCGTCATGGTACGATCATTGTATACCTAGTTGTACAGTTGTGGCCTTAACGAAGGTTTGCTCGCGATCCGACTTCAATAATAATTAATTTCATTCAAACACAATTAATTAATTCATGAGTCATCAAAAATTCAAATTATTCTTAAAAATAAGATTAAAATCGCCACCGATGATTTGTTAGCATTATTCATTTATAAACAGGAGGAGAGGTACTTTATAACTATATTTAGTTACTAAAACCTAATATATATAATGGCAACGCGATTCTTAAAAACTATTACGCTTATTTTAATATGCAGAGAAATCATGTATCTTATTTTAAATTTGAATTCAAACAATTTAAAACATTTCACGAAAGATAATGCCGATTACATCGACCTACTTGATAACAGTTCCAATCCTATTAAACTTAAAGCGAAAGTCACCCAGTCATATGCGAAGAAATAGCGTAAGTAAACTGTCCTCAATTCTACCCAAATCGCCGAACCTTTTTTTCAAACTAGTTTGTTATAATTTGGAAGAGGTAATATTCTAAACAAGAGCGATTCTTGCTTTGCAGAGTTGTTCTAACCTACTCCGCCCAACTACTATAAGCCTCAAGACCTAATCCCACGAGGACGGAGCAGCACAAGAAGAGTTCATAAAAGGCAAGCCCGTTCACTGGCCCGCTGTCATCAGCAGGAACTCGACGATAGAAATAGTTTTAGTTTGATAATAATCATTCGAACCAAACCTAGCCATTGTAGTATATAATTAATTTAGTTTTCCAATTATTATACGTGAGTTCGCAATAAAGATTTAAGTTCGCATTGACATTTACTGTATATCATATATATTACAGCAAATACCATTACAAATGAATAAGCAATGCAAAATAAAGTTTGAAAAGAAGAATGGTTCTTGTTCAACTTACTTATGCAAAATACGTATTAAAGGTAAAATAAATATAATTCTTAATTTAAGAAATATTAAATACGTTAGAAGAAATACATTTTCATAGTTAACTGATAAAGAAAATTATTTTTGGCTAAAATGATAATGACGTTGTCAAAAAATTAAACTATTTTTTAAGCTGATAATTCATATAACAGCGTATTTTTTAAGATCATTACTTTGTAAAACGGGTTACATTATGGGAACGACGAAACTCGGTTCGTATGAAAAGAGGTTTGTATCTTAAAAATGAATCTTTAAGCTTCAAAGGAACTTCTTATGAACTTTTTACTATGCATGTAGTTCGAAACTATAATTGTAAAACTCTAAAATAAAATTCTAATTTGTTCAAGGGCTGAATCCGGCATATAACTTTTTCACCTTGCTTCATCAGCTTTGGGAGAAAAATGGCACGTATTTCTTATGTATTAAAGAACTGTTAATCGATTTCAAAAATATGCATGTGTTAGAAAATAAACTTAATGATATTTAGACTCTCAAAGTGTACATAAATTTCAAAGTAGTACATGCGCATTATACCATTTTTTAAGAACTTAATTGCTCGAAAGAGAATCTATTCAGAATACAAAAAAAAATTATTCACGAATTAACAAAGTGGTATTCATAAAAAAAGAAAGTATTGCCTGTTTTTGATTTGTATAATTGATTAATGAATTTAAATCTTAATTTTAATAAAATAAACGGTCTAGATAAATATATCACGATATATATTTGGAACTCAAATGCAACGAAATTTAATGTGTTTTATCCCAAATATTAAGAGTAGCTTTCGCAGGGGTGAAGAAATCTTTTCTTAGGTTTTACATTAAATTTATTATTGAGCCATAATTAACAAAGTTCTAAAATAAATAAATAAAATTTGTATGCATTCCAAAATATTTATTGTGAAATTATTTTGGTGAATTTAACAAGCTAAGTAAGGATTATTATCATATTGTATATTCATAATCTCAGTCTGTATACTTCATTTAGAAAAAGACTCGCGAAATTTTTGTGCAAGGTTATATCAGTTCTTTGGATCTTAATTTTTTTTCCGGCTTATATAGTACTGAAGAAAATCTTTATATTTTTATCATTGTTAGAACTTTTCTATTTATGAACTAAACATATAATATACACAATATATATATATATAATCAAAAGAAATAACAGTATGAAATTCTGTGATGAAATGGTCAATTTTCCATAAGAAATTCTCAAACTCTATTGTTTCGTCGTCTCCTATATCGTTAAAAAAAATTATTATCGATAACGTTCTTTTTCTTTTCTAGCATTGCAAAAGATTTTAGTAAAAAAAACACACTCGCAAATAACTCAATTAACAGCATAAATGATCTATAACTTACATATATAATATATATGGATCATTAATATAGCTAATCGTCATTATATATATGTCACTCACAGTACAAAGCCTCGTTGGTGTTATATGTGGATAAATATACTAACTTAAGAATACAAACAAATTTACAATAGCCAATATATCAAGTACTTATTATGTATTATATATACTTAACACGTGTTCGCATCTTCCGCCGAGGATAGAGCCGAAATTAGAAAGGGACGTCCGACGACGATGATGGAGGACGATCGTCCCGAAGGTGCGTAAATAAAAAAAAAGAGAAAATATAAGAAGCAGCGAACGATGAACTATCGATGTAAGCAAGATATATATGTGTCGAACGACGGCGCGCGACGACGACGGCGACGACGCGACGACAGCCAATTTTGAAGAAGAAGCTCGTTAATTTACGCGAGCGTATCAGCCTATACGATGCCAAATATAATTAGCAGCGGCTGATCTCTCCGATCCGAGAGTGCTGATACGTGTAATATATATATATATATATATATATATATATATATATGGATGCGTAGTTTTTATTTTTATTGTCAGCTGGAGCAAGGTATATATCGTCGCCAACGATTTTTAATAATCATGCGCTATAGGATAACTGATTTGTACATTTTAAATATTATAACTAATAATTAAATAATTATATCTTGAAAAACTTTTAATATCTATAGTGACAAAGATAAAATATTCTTTATTTAATAATTTTATTAGAGTCCGGTTGAAATCATCGCGCCATTGTGGAAGGATAATGTATAATATAAATTGCACTTATCTAATTTTAACTAGTTTTAAAAACTATATATTCCGATATATTCCATTTTGAGATTTTTAGGCTTGATGTTTTTCAAAAACTTTTTCAATCTCAGAATGTCACAGTTGCAAAACATAAATTCAAAAATATTATGTATTGTAAATTTAGTAATTTTCATAACACTTTTATTAAAAGTACTGATAAACTTGACAGTTTTGAATTTATGTTCTGCATATCCTACATATTATGCAATCGAAATATATAGGCATAAATTAATATTGAAAATGGTTGTAAACAAAAAATAATCTATCCAAATCTATTTTAATTCCAAAAAATTGATTCGATAATATTTTAATATAATCAGCTATAAGCGAACTGATTTCGAAGTAAAAATCTCACTTAGATTCGTAAACTAATACTAAAATGAGAATTTGTCGATAAACAACTGACTCTTTCATTTCAAATATCTATATAGTATATCTAGGATTAAACTTATAGACAAATGCTGAAGGTTTAGAGTGGCTTGACAAAATGAAAGGAATCTAAAGAAACTATAAAATAGAATGGATTTCTAAAGATTGCAATAAAATTCTTAATTTTAAGATATTCATAGATGAAAAAATGTCTGTAACCAAAGCTGCATTAAGCTTTTATATTAAAAAAGCTAAAATGATACATTTATTTTGAAAAACAAAGTTTGAATTTAAGAAAAGAAAAATTTCACAACACTGTCTGGTGGTTGTGGCAAAACTATAGATGGCTAGATTCAGTGTACGGGAAATCAGAGATCTAAACGATAATTTCTCAAATTAAGATAAACGAGAATTTTTAATTTTTGCATTTATATGTTGGGAAAATGTTATTGTCGGTAAAGAAGGCAACTCTGAGGATAACAAGAATTTTTAATTAAACGCAGAAAAGTAGGGAAAAATGATTAGAAGAAGAATCAAATAGTGTAAAAATTAAAAATGAGATAAATTTTCTTTAAGATATTATTACTAAGGATATTCCATTTTAGAAACAATGAGATTTAACAAATTTAAATAGCTTCTAAGTTGAATTCGATAATCCGTGTGTAAAAAGGGCGAGAGTATGTGGAGTGTAAAGACAGGCGGGAGCTACAAAAATACCAGACAAAATACTAAAATGTTGAAATAATTTAAAGTGATTTGAAATGAAAGGTCGAAAGAACCGTCAAAAGAAAATATTGTATTAAAATGGATGATTTAAAATCTATCATTACAGATATTGTTATATAGATCTGAACGTTCTATTCGTACACACTATAAAAGAAAAATAAATCTCTAAAAATTCGAGATAAATCGTAAATGCTAGTAACACAGTATTTACATGCAGTAACAATAGTTTTTTTCTATTAGGGGAATATTCAATCCGTAAAATATAATTTTCAAATAATGATTTATCGACTTATGAATTAGATTCATCAGATTTTTCCGTACTGTCTAGTGGTAATTAAATTAAAGTTTATATTAAAGGAAAAACAATAATTATAGGGTAAAATTTAAAAGAAAAAACTTTATTTAGAGAAAAGTATGTATATTGCAAAAGGGTTGCTACTTGCATTTCTCTGGCGATTGCTTTAGACCACCTGGAAGAAAAATATAACCTATTTGTTAATATTCAAGTAGACTGTACATTAAACATGTATATGAGATTACATTACATTCCGAGGGAAAATAATAGAACAATATATTTTACTTTCAGATTTTCCTTTATTATTTTAATTAAATTAAGATTCTTTATATAATATATCACTATAATAATTTTTTAATGCTTTTACAAGCACATGGCATCTTACATATTTAGTTATGTATACAATTCCAAAATGGTTTTTTAATTACTAAGTCTTTTCTGCTTTCTTTCTTTATATATATTCCACTAAAACGAAATCTCAACGAACCATTTTGTTATCCATGCTATATAAATAGTAAAGTCGTTTATTCGCTTACGCTATTTCTTCTGGAATAATTTATATATAAATTTAGAGTAATTGAAAATGCAGGAAGTGTGTTTGTTGTATACATACGTGAATGTAAGTGTGTGTGTGTGTGTGTGTGTGTGTGTGTGTGTGTGTGAGCGCGCGCGCGCGAGCGTGCATATAAATGTCAGGGCTCATAAGAGTGCACACATCTATGCACCAGTAAATATAAATATATAAGTATACATATATAGAAGTATCATGCTAATTTACAAAAGGTGAATAATTTCAGGAATATCAATTAAAAAATTGAAACATATTTTTCAAAAAGAAAAGCTATTTTGATTATTAAAATTACGATTAATTATACACGAAAGTTACAATATATACAAGATGAAAGATCCACTGAAACAGGCAGTAAAATTTTACTAAACACCGACGTACAAACGTAATAAACAGCTGTGTATAATTTAAAAAAAAGAACAATTCAGAAATATCGGGATACTTTTTATGCGTCAGTATTCGTCGAACATTTCATTTTGACTGCACAAGTTTTTAAATAATAGTAGATAGTAATAATCGGTTATTCCGATACGAGTCAACAGCGCGGCATTATTTTCCGCAAATTCGTACGATTAAAAAAAAAAGAATTAAATTTGAGAAAGGAATGGGATTAAATTTGAACTGTTGCGATTTTTACATTGTAAAATTATTTTAGTCAATTAATCACAATAATTACAAAATCATAACAATATTTTGTCATTTATATAGAAATTTCACGATGACGAAAGCAACGTTCGTTTGTTTTCTATCATAAGAAGATTTCTCGAAATTGTTAGTAATCGGTAAACAAGTAAAAAAGAACCTTCTAATTTTTAGTTGGCCAATCAATATATATGTAATATATATGTAAATATATATATATATATATATATATATATATCCGCCATTTTCTTTACTGGCGATTTCTCGATCTTCAATATGATTGTACGAACTTTTTCAACTCTGAATACCGATATGCACACTGTTATTGGAACGTGGACGAGTGAAATTAGTTTTTTCGTAAAATAGGAATTTTCACTGTATATACGTGCCCAAGAGTCAAATTGTAGGTAAAGTATACTGTCAGGTACGTGTAAGGTTTTTTTGATGGTGCGCGCGCGCGCGCACGCGTGTGTGTGTGTCGATGTGGGTGTTTGAGCGTGTGTCGGTGTATGTCTGCAATAAACCTTTTTCGATTTCTTGGGTATATGCATATACGACCCATATATTTTCACGCTCTACGCATAGAATAGACATTCACCACTTAATATAATAATAATCTCGTCTCTCGGTGAAACAGAAAACGCTAAAAATTTCCTTTTTTTTTTGTTCAGCGACTTTATAATATAACCGTAAACGCACCCTTCCTCTATATTATACTCAATCACTTCATATACGCTTGCTTTATACTTAATACTATTTAAGAAAGCATTCAATTCTTCTT
>JACCIC010000080.1:1772500-1842500 GCA_018907035.1 Sycobia sp. Sy_11 | reverse complement strand
CTATCTATCCCCGTGTTAAAGAGACGTTTTAAATAAAAATTATTCTTTATTAAAAAAAAAAAAAAAAAACAAAAAAAAATGACATTTCCAATTGTTATTTTATAAATTCTTATTACAAGTGACTTTGCGCATCAATGAAAAATTGGAGCTTCTTCAGCAGGAACAATACTTTATTACAGAATAGAGATCGTTTTCTCGTAGTGCACGAATTATTTTGTCATTTCTTTTAAAACAAAAGAGCCGATACCATTTGTGTGATAATGGGAAAGAAAAATTATGACTTTATTGTTTTGATACGACCGTTTTCAGCCTATTAAAAGACAAGCACAATAATAATAATAATAATAATAATAATAATAATAATAATAATAATTAATAATAATAATAATGATGATAATGATAATAATAATGATAATAATAAATCTTTACAAAAGAATAAACGTAAAATACACTAGTGCACTATTTAATTAGGCTAAGAAGAAAATTAACATGAATCATAATAATCAGTCGAGTTGAAATCGTTATTAAAGGATTGACAATGGCCTGTCGCCGTACTATTCTCTGCGCATTACAAACTATGTCGTAAAGTTTTTTTTTCTCTTTAATATTTTTTTTTTCCTGTTTTTTATTTTTTCATCCGCCCAACTCATCATCGTCGTCATCGTCGTCGTGGCTCTATCGTGAACAATTTTCTCCCTCGCCCCTGTTTTGCTGTTTTCTTTTCCTCTCACCCGCCTCCAACGGCTTGCAATTGGCCCTCTTGTCACCTGCCCCCCCCCCCTCGTATCAATCGACCCCGCGTCCTCGGCCGCAACCCGCGGCAGTGGGGGCAACAAGGCCGGCCACCCTGGGCGACCTCGCGTATCGCAGCGTCGGATCCTTTGCCCATCGTTCACGGCACCTTCCGCGACCCGTCGTCGTATTTTAATCGCGCGCGCGAGAGCTCGACAATTTTCCCTCGTGACGAGAGCGAGAGAGACCGCGCGACACTACACAGAGTCAGCGCTCGCGCTTGGAAGAGATTTTGCTTTCTTTTCCTTGTTGTTCTTTGCTTTCTTTCTTTCTTTCTTTCTTTCTTTTTTTTTTTTTTTTGGTTGGTTTTGAAAATGATGCTCGGAGGTCCACGGACACTGCCGAAAGGCTACAATTTTTTGTCTTTTTTTTTTACAATATTATTTCATTCGTTTGCTTATTTATTACAGTTATGCTTATCGTATAATAATTATTTTGTTTCTTCATTGGGGCAAAGAGCGGAATGGTTATTGCGCCGTCGAAGGTTGGCCAATAGATTGAATATTCCGTCAAAGTTCTTTTTTAATCTACTGCTAAATTTGCGAACTGCTCGCATTTACATATATAAATCCATATATATATGTACGTAGTATCGTAATGATTGCGAAGTAATTTTTTAAGATTATCATTGTAAGACCGCTGTTTGTTCGGTTGCAAAAATTATCTGAAACAAGTGTATTACGCGCGATTCGTTCTCGCATCTGGCACCTCTTGCGCTTCGACAATGAACGACGGTGGTTACGGCATTTTCGACAACGACGATAATTTCTTTCTCGGCAGTTTACACTTTTATTTATTTATTTGTTTTTTTTTTAACAATGTTATATCGCATTTATATATAGAGGTTTTGAAATTTGACAGTTTTGCAACGCCGATAACGGCGCGCGCACGTGGCCGATTCCAAACAGCAAGAGATTTCGACAAAATAGATCGGGCATTGTTAGCATTCGGATAATGTATAAAAATTACACAAATGTACAGTTTATTGCCGCGTGCAATTCAAAGGTATTGCTTGTTTGAAAATTGAAATGATTTTTGTTTCTCATTACTGCTAATTAATTACGAAATATGGTAACAATTTATATGTAAGAAATATTAGACTTTGATGAACAGAAAAAAAAAAACCATTAATTTTTATACATTCGTCGTCTGTACGTTAAAGATAATGCAAAATATCTTAATTCAAGCCCTTATTTCACATATTACTGCAATTAAACGTTATTCCGATGAAATTAATCGTAAGTAATCGAAGCAATAAAGAAACGTACATCATTTCACATTGATTTGGGAATAAAAATACCAAACGTTAGAATAAAATTATTGAAATTTTCTTCTAATTACGGCAAAGTATTTTTAAAATAATCCGCTTTCACATGTTTAATCAGTATAATGATTTAAATAAATGCCCATGTAATTCTTTCCCATCGACTTTTTAATATTTATTGCCAGAGCTTGTTTAATTCATTTCAGATCTCACATATTTATATATATATCGTACAACACTTGTTCGTTTGGTATATGCATCATATATTGTAAGGTACTTTTCTTAAATCAACTGAGACAGCTGCAAAACATAACCTACTCTTTGAACAATATATATATATTAATATATAAGGACGCCCCTTGTTTCATTATTCGGAAATTCGTAAAAACTACGAGTTTTGCATCATACACAATACAAAGAAAAAGACAAGATTATCGAAAAAAGAATACAATCGATCGTAAGCTCTCCATTATACCAATTCTGCGGCAAACGCGAATTTCGCACATCTAGTAGATCATTTATATATATATATATACCAAAAGAAAATATGGCTTTTATTCTTACGACGTGAATGTTCGTTCTAGCAGAGATGCACGGAGATAAAAAGATTGAACGA
This sequence comes from Sycobia sp. Sy_11, assembly GCA_018907035.1. NCBI lineage: Eukaryota > Metazoa > Arthropoda > Insecta > Hymenoptera > Epichrysomallidae > Sycobia > Sycobia sp. Sy_11. The sequence goes on along the minus strand of JACCIC010000080.1, from coordinate 1,839,828 downwards.
GTCTTAAATACACGCAGCTCTATTGAAAATAAAAAAGAAAAAAAAGGAAGGAAAAAAAAACAAAATTATTATTATATATATTTGATTCGACGACACCGCGATTAGGATCCCTCCTTCGACGCGGTCCCCTCTCCCGTGCGAAGCCGTCGTCCCGCATCGTCGCCCCCGCCCCGCGGCGATCTTCCGTGCGCTCCGCGGACAATTTCCTCGGATTCCCGCGCATCAGTTCCCGCGCGCGCCTGCCCGCGTCCGGTCGGGGCGCGTCGAGGGTTTTAATATAGACGCGCGGCAAAGCGCGACGGTTCGACGACCGGCCGTGATCCTCCCATCTCGCCGCCAACTAATTTTCTCCCCCCCCTCCCCCTCTCACACTCTCGTCTCTCTCTCTCTCTCTCTCTCTCTCTCTCCCCCTCACTCCCCCTCGGTCTCAGACGCTGTTGATCTCGGCGAACTGGCGCCCGGCGCTGGCGCGTTTGCGCGACTTTATGAAGCGGCGCCGGATGTCCATCAGGGGCATCACCATCAGCACCATGCCGCTCAGGGCGATGAAGGCGCCGGCCAAGTAGAACGAGAGATCGTAGGTTCCGGTGATGTCGTACAGCCAGCCTGCGCAGGATATGGGGCGGATTAAGAGAGAACGTGGATTAGTCAAAATATTTATATATATATATATGTGTGTGTATATATTATATATGTGTGTGTGTGTGTGTGTGTGTGTGTGTGTGTGTGTGTGTGTGTGTGTGTGTGTGTGTTGTGTGTGTGTGTGTGTGTGTGTGTGTGTGTGTGTACATCATGCGGAGATAATAAGACGAATGATATATAAAAACCATTGCATTCTATTACCTTGTTCAATTTAAAAAAAAAAAAGAAAAAAAGAGTTCAGTAAGAGATCTCTAACTGGCCCAATGCTGGATAGTTTAATGCTGAATTAGTTTTTTAATTTTTAATTTGTATCGATCAATACTTATCAATACTTGTTACATGCTCGTGAATGATTTAATTTCGATCGAATTATTCAAGTTTAATGGAGTAATAAATATTACACACACTCTTCATATTGATTCGAACTACTACCAGGCTATATATATATATATATATATATATATATATATATATATATATAATTTAGTTCGATCAAGGATTTTTGACTTTCTCATCAATATATGAATATGCCATAATTGCTAATATATTTCTAAAAATTTTTTGGTATATTATATATATATAACATATAAGAAAATATTTTTCACAATATTACTAACTACGAAGATTTTTATAAATTTTTACTTCTAATATATAAAGTATCTTATATGTACACAAACACATGTAATTTTCACACATGCATTATCGATCGGTCGTAATTTATTCGTGAATCAAACTTGGAAAACTGTGTATATCGCTTATTTCCTTTTTTTCCTTACAAAAACTGGCTTAGAGTATGAATTATACAAAAAAAAAGCTGCAATACCGCGCGTTCATTACTACGAATTCCCTCGGCCTTGCGGAATATCGAAAAAAAATACATACGCATTCTATGAAGGATCGGGGGAATAAACGAGAGAAGAAAAAAAAATGAAAAGTATAATACGATAAAAGTATACACATATAATATGCGTGTATAAGCTACGTCGTCTATATACGTCTGTTTGTATGTGTGTCTGTCTCTCTCTCTCTCTCTCTCTCTCTCTCTCTCTCTCTCTCTGTGTGCGCGCGTGTGTGCGTGCGTATGTACAGAGATATCTGAGAAAATCATTAAAGTTCACCACTACACTTGCTGCCCGTAACTCGTATTCCTTTTGTCGAGCTATATCGGACCATGAATGAGCATCTCTCTCTCTCTCTCTCTCTCTCTCTCTCTCTCTCTCTCTCTCTCTCTCAGCGTTAGCAATCAATACCCGCAATTGCGGGAGCATCTGCTGCGCAAGAGCGGCGGACGCAACAGTCGCCACGTGCAATAAAATCCCAAGAAAGCACTAATAATGCCCGAGGGCGCGCGCGAGCGTCGACGGTTTAGCTCGCGCACCGAGGGATCCGTACCCGCCGCGGCCCGTCGTTCCGTCGCGGCCCGTCCAACTTCCGTAAGACGGTGAAGAAATTGGAGGAAAAAAATTGACGCAGCTATCTGACGTTAAGTCGTGCGATCTTCTCTGGGATTTGGCGCGCCCGGCGGATAAATCCACTGTCTTCCTCGACTCGATGCGAGGAACTGGAATATTTTCACGTTATCATCGAATTAAAGGCTCGAGGCTCTGCCCCGAGCGGGCGGTACTTCGATTTTTAACTGTATAGAAATTCGGGAAATCAAGCACCGATTAATGCGCGGCCCAAAATGCGACGCGCCAAGCCAAGACCGACTGTTCTCTCCATTGTGCGCGGTCGAAGGACGCGCGTGAAAACAATGCGCGCCCGCGCGCGCGCTCGCTCGCTCGATCGCTCGATCGCCGATCGCTCGAAATTTCTGCGGTACACCTACGATATACATCAGGCGAGAAAGCGCCTCTCAACGGCGCGACTGAATTCGAGCTTTCAATGCGAATGCGACCCTATAGGCGATATTTCATTGTCTTGTATTCGTGGCGACGTAATTTTTTTTTTCAAATTATTCATCGACTATACCCGCTCATTTAACGTAATCATAGTTTTTTTTTTTTTTTTTACCCCACGGTCGATCACAAGTTTTTTGCAATTTTTTACCTCGGCCTTTTCCTTCGGCTATCGACTGCGATTTTTCAGCAAAGATATTTATTTCGGAAGCGCTCTTTTTATAAAGTAATTAGATTTACGTAACCTTGGAATCCCCTGTTTTGCTTAGACATTCGAGCTCCGCTCTCGGCCTCTGCCGTACGTAAAATGAACGTCTAATTGTCATTTTAATTATCGTCCTGCTAAAGATAGTCCTCGCTCCTCTTCCCAGTGAGAATCCCGCCCATATGAAGCGCGGGCATTTATTTTACTACAATAAAAAAAAAAAAAAAAAAAAAAAAAAAACAAGAAAGTACAAATCCCGCTCCCTTGTTTATATATACATATATTTATATTTGTGTGTGTGTGTGTGTGTGCGCGCACCTAATTCACGCGTGCAAGGCTTTTTTATCCGCGCGTATCTTCATCCGTCGGAGGTGAGGAGGGGGTGAAAACCGCTCGAGATTCCTTCCTTGCTTTGCCGTAAGTGGAAGAAGTTCACGGCCGCGTGTCCAAGTTGACAATCGTGCTTTGTCCGGGCTATTATTCGGCGGGTGTACTTTTATATTTTTCTTACTCCTTATTATTATTATTTTTTTGCTTTTAACGACGTAGTTTAATTAATTACGATGCGCCGCGCGTTTTACTTTTTTCTTTTACTTTCTCCGAGCTCGTAAGGCCTTTCTGAGATGCGCGAAGGTAAAGGCGAACAGAGAAGAGAAAGGATGTAAACGTTAAAAATGTTTTTCAATTGATAAGTTTTCGACATTAGCATGATTGTGGAATAAATAAATATGTATTTTATTTTATAAAGATATATATATATATATATATATATATATATATATATATATATATTATAAAGAAAGCCATGAGAAGCTTTTTGTTTTATTTAATGATATATGCTTCTATAGGCATCATTTTCCTATATATATTGTCATTATATATTATCACACGAAACATAATCGGGTGAGACGTTATTTGTAACGAGAGTGATTACGATAGTAGGTAATCTATATAGGTACATGCTCTATTGTTTCGAAACTACTATTACGAATTTTCGAATTTGTAGATAATTAAATTTAATTAGGTAATTAAAAGAAGATTAATACGATAATGCGCTACGTTCATTTCCAGCTAAATTGATTAGATCCAGTTAATATCTTAAATCAGACCAATTAGAATATAAATGTTATAGCTATAGGAGTAAATGTTCAAGCTTATAACTGAAATTATGAAAATTGTTTCAAATTCTAGCAATGAATTTTTGTAGTCTCAAGAGAGAGAGACAAGTAACGTGCGTATATATATATATATAAGTTTATTTAGAATCATATGTACATATTAAATAAATATTCAATAAACCATTTGAATCGTAAGCTACAAAAGTCCGTTAAAATATTTTAATGTCACGTAAAAGTACCTTCGGAGTTGCAAAGTAAACTGCGAAATATATAAAAAAAAAAAAATAAAATCTAAGTATCTTTAACGGTACTACAATACGAGGTCCACTGAAACTTAAAAGTTACTTACACAGGATAGAATAGTATCATCGTGACTTTTCGAAGAACGGAGCGGCGGGGGAGGGGGTGTCAGTCGAGCCTAACTCGGGCTTTTCCAATATTAAATTCAAGTGGCCCATACGCCATTAAGTATATATTACACGCATAGCTGCAAAATATTTCCAAGCAAAAGCTTGGGCAATATCGGACAAAAATCCATTCGAAAGCATTATATAACGAAGAGAGAGAAAAAAGCGTCCCGGAACAGTGAAAAAACGAAGAAGAAATATAGGTATCGCAGTCAGAGCGAGAAACGCGCGCGCGCGTATATTAATTTTATCATTATCGACTTTTTACAACTCAACGACAATCGACGAGGATCGCAACGATCCTACCACAGCCTCCCCCCCCCCCGCCAAACAATCGCCGTCGCGCGCCCGTACCGCCGAATCCCGCGCGCATCGCCGATAAACGCAAAGCCACCCACGAATATGCAATAGAGCGCTCTGGTATGAAGTGTCGGCGCTCTTCGTGCGCGACCTCTCGCCGTCTCGCGCCCGCATTCCCCGTGTCCCCGGTCGTATTATAGATATTTTATATAACTTCTGTATGTATATATATATACATGTAGCTTGGCAGCGTATATGATATTGATTTTTGTTCGGGAAAATTTTTGTTGTTGCTCCCGGTTGGAATAACACCGCGCGCTAGAAGATACTGCCACAGATTCTTATACTTGTTTTGACTATTCTAACGTCCTTTATCAAAAGGAACCGGGTAAACAGTAGCATGACAATTTTACACGCGCGCTATTTTATTATCCAATGCCTGGAATAAATAATGATTCTAATTTGACTTATCCGACTGAGTACAAGTTTTCGATTTTCGAGGCTCTCTACATTGGGATTTTCTACACTCTCTACAGATTGAAATGAGATAAAAACTACTGAGATCCAATTTAAATTAATGTAAATCATCTGTTCTGCTTTGGCTGTAAATTAATTCATTCAATTTCTTTAAAAAAAAAAAAAAAAAAACTAAAAAAACTTCGAGAAGTCGCTTTACATGAAATAATTTCATATCCCACGTGTTCGTGAAAGATAGAATAACGTAATTACGGCGCGCGACGAAGGTGTTGAAATTGCCCGTCTTTGCGACTTACAGTGAATATTTTGGAATAAAATCAGGAACGCGTCTATATAATACTCAAATAGCTTCCTTTGCTGCTCGCTGTATACATTTTACATACTTTTCACGTCCGAGCAGAAGTCTCAAATGAAATTTTTATGAATTTCGTTGCGTTATTTTACGATTCAAGGTCGGTCTCTTCAATTTTATTAAACGTAACAGAAATTGTTGTCTCTCCTTTGATTCTCCCTTTTCATCATGCCTCAAAGGAAACAAAGAGAAAGGAACTATACGCAGAAACGTGGATGCATATATATAGACGTACATACATACATACACGTATACGCGAGCACATCTATATATATATATATATATATATATATATAGAAAGAGAGCAAGAAAGCGGGAATCAAATAGAGAGAGGGGTAGAGGCGGTTAAGCGGATGATTGGCGCGTGCACAATGCGTCACTTGAAGCTCCTACGCGCCTGCAAATTGGGGAAATTAAGCCCGAGAGCCACAAGTCTTGAAAGCCCTTCCTTCGCGCGCGCGCGCGCGCGCGTGTGTATATATATATATATATATATATATATATATATATATATATATATATATATATATTGTGCACCAAAATCAATCACTCAGTTTCGTAACTCGCGAAAGTATTTTTTTGTCTCTCCTCTTGAGAAATCCAAGGATATTGTTATTATTATGATTATTATTATTATTACTACTATTATTAATATACTATATTACCAAGATATTAGAGGTAAGAGCATTGTAGATTTAAGATTGCTTACGCCGTGTATATAAATGTATGTGCATTCTCTTTAAAACTAGAGTGAAAAAAAAATTTTTTTAATATCAAGTAAATATTTACTTGTCTTGTGCCAAGTAAATAATTTTAAAAAATGAAGAAAATATTAACTAGATTAATGCGATTTGATTTGGCTTAAGTGGACTCTTTTAACATCAAGTAATTATAGTTCCTTCAGTTAGGAAGATACCATCTGAATTTCAGAAAACAATTTACTTGGTACAAAATAAGGAAATATTTATTTGATAAGAGGCATTTTTTTCAGTGTAAAAATGAAAAAAAAAATATATATATATATATATATATATATATATATATATATATATACTTCTCTCGCCGCGCTTGGTCGTTAAACTATGCACGCAAGACCTCAGAATAACATGCAAGAGCTTTGCAGGGAGACGCTGGTTTTATTTTCTATGAATTTGAACTTTCAAAGAAGGCCTTTTAACATACATTATAATATTTCAATTATGGAAAGAAAAGTAGATATTTTTTATTTAGTGAATTCTTTATCATTATAGCTGAAAGCACTACCCTTCTTTTGTATGATTAATGAGCGTTTATAGTGAACTTTATATTTATATATCTTTTATGTATATAAGTATTTGTATTGTGTGTATGTTAGATAGCGTTCATTTTATATACCATATTATTCAAGCGTAAATATATTATTGAAATAATTTTTAGATATTTCATAAATTAACGGACAGCCCCCACGTGGTTTTTGGTAGGCGCGTGCGAATAATATCGAGATTATTCTAAAAACGTGTAAATCCCTTAGGAGATAATAGGTTTCATTGGATTTGAAAGTATTAGTAAGCAAATTATTGGATTACAAAGTGTATGACATACGAAGTGAGCGTGACGTAAAAAGATTAAGAAAATAAAAAACCGAGAACATTGTGATTTTGACTTAAATATGTAGGAAAAAATTTTAATTTTCTCTGTATGGCTTAAAATACAAGTTACATTTTTAATTTTAATCGGAAGAAAATGCGTGCAACATATATATATATATATATATATATATATATATATATATACCGATTGAAAATTTAATTGTTCTTTTAATACCATATTTAAGAATATTTAAATATATACTTAAATATCTATTAAATAGTTTAATTAAGATCTAATTGAATTTATTAAATTATGCGTATAGGTAAATAAAACACATATATTTTTTTACATTAATAGAAATATTAATGTAATATAACAGCAAAACTCTTAGTTAATCTTTTTAATTCATATAATACCAGTAACAGGACAGAGACATTCTATAACAATTATTTATGTAACTGATAATTTATTATTACAGCACAAGACTTATTACACAAATATTTCCTTCGTAGGGCCACTTCTGAAAATAATTATCAATCTTACTTTACTTAGAGTACTTTCTCAGCTACTCTCAGCACGCCAGTAAAGCTGTACGATAATTAAACTATTATCAAATTCTACCTCGCTTTCTATAGATCTCGCCTAATGATATCAAGATGGTAGGTATGCCGAGATTGTCGAATAGTCAGTCGGTGTCTCTACTTTTATTCATAAGCAATACTTTTCTCAATTTGTTTTTATCGTTAACTTAAATATATAATAATACTATTACATTGAAAATAGTTATTTAAAGAATATTTTCAAACACAGCTGCTCTACTACATTATGACACGTTATATTTAAAGAAAATGAAAATGATTGATGTGAACGTATATGAATCATAACAGACTATAATATTTGGTATATTTATAAATGGATGAACGTACTTCCGGTTTAGTGATGAACTTATTCTTATTTCGAGGTGTATTGACTTGTAGCGCGTGCTTTAGAAAGCAATGGTATTTCTTTGTCCGAATCGTCACGATACTTCAAATGAAATAAATCAACTTCTCGCCCAGTGCAGCAACGCGACTGCGCAATAGACGTTCATGTTTAGGATAACATTGTACGCTTTGCGCAAAAAGAATTATTGTACAAAATACACATGATGAACATACACATGATGAAAATAAAACTGCCAAGAAAATGTTCTTTTTCCGTCACAAACTACGATTTCAAAATAAAATTAAATAATTGTTGAGCACTCTGTTAAGATCAGCACAGTATAGATAGTACAAGCAACATACTCTGACCGTTTAAAGTTTGTCCGTGACTTCGTAACCTTTATGACTCTTACAACGCGTGACAATTTTGTTATTATGATAAGAAAACAGTGTGCCCGCATGCATTGAGCTCCCTTTACATAGCTTGATCATCTACACGAAGAGTATATAATATGTATGTACCTGCCAGCGGCGGTCCCATGAGATTGGCGATGCCCTGGACGAGCAGTAGCAGGCCGTAGGCGTTGGTGAACCTCTCCAGGGTAATGGCCTCGACGAGGATGATGCTGGTCAGGCTGTAATTGGCGGCGATGAAGAAGCCGAAGGCGCCGGCTATCGCCGACAGGACGTAGTAGCACCTGATCGCCAGGGGTATCAGGGCGGTGAAGGCGCCGCACATGGCCATGCAGATAGCGTAGACCATCGAGGCGTTCACCCAGGCCCGGTCGCCGGCCCAGCCCAGGAGGATCTGCGTGGAAATCGAGGATTTCATTCTTTTTGCTGTTGTGGAGTTTTTTTTTATGTTTTTTTTTTTTTTTTGGCGAAATAGATGATGTATTGGTTATTTGTTCGGATTTGCGCAAGAAGGAACGAAGTATATGCCTATTGAGAGCTCCAATGGGAGACGTGGCTTTGTGACCGTACACAAATATGTCTTCGTAAGACAACAATTTGTATATAGCGTTTACGTGTCGCGTCGCTAAATTATGTCAATGATGTGAATAATTGGAAAAATTTACAGAATAGAGAAGGCTTGTTCAAAGTCGATTTTTATTATCAAATGCGAGAAAAGTGCAATGTGAAAGGGTACCGATACGGTCAGCATTACAGCAGTTTCTCGCAGACCAAGCGTTTACACGTCACGGATCAGTCATAAAACGTCGTTTGGGCTCGAGACGCGATGAAAACTAATAATGCTAGAGTTTTGGAATGCTTTACCATCTAATGAATTACCGTAGATTAGTTCTTCTACTACGCATTGCAAATAAGTAATTAAAATGAAATTATTTTATAGTTGAAAATACGCTATTCCAGTCTGTTTGTTGACTTATGCAAATTCCCAATTTCGCCACGATCAATATGCACTGATTCTGAAACAATGCCTATACATTTTAGAATAGATTAAAAGATGGTTCGAGTGTACGGGCCTGGAGTCGATGTGCTGGCATAATTGTAAATTATTCTTGTTACTTTTAAATTTACGTTAATTATATACCGGTATGGTAATGTTAATTGATCATTGACATTTTTAGATCATCTGCAGAATTTTTTTTTTATTAATCTCGTTAGTATTATTTTTACCGAATCTTCTAGCCTGCGACGTGTTTGTAAACCAAGTATACAAATTTTTACAGCGGTGTTTGTGTACATAAATCGACCAAGACCTGGATTTGAACTTGACTCAGCGAATTAGCAGTCCTTCCCTATAGCAATCGACTTATACTCATCATATAATATAATTATGATCACAGTCTGCCTAATTTATTATTACTACAGTAGCATAGAAAATATAGAACCTAAAGCACTCAAATCAAAATGAATTTTGTTGATAAAAGACAATCTGACTGCCCTTTTTACCAAAAAATTTTTCTCCCATGTATAACGTTTTGACACCACTTTAGCTTCTCTTCGAGAATCCTTCAAAATGAAAAATAAATAAAAATATTTAGGGCCTTGACAAAAACTGTATATTTTGATTCTTATGTTTAATTTTCTTAGATATGCACAAAATCTATTGAAAGTTATTATTAAATAAATATAAAAAAGACGATTGCATTTGTACATACATTTGTATTTAGCATTAAAAATATATATTAGAAATATATTTTATTAGCATTAAAAATATATATTAAAAATATATTTTGGATTAATGTTTTTTTTTTCACAAATATAATGTTCATTTCACCTATTCATCGTTTAAGACTATGTTCCAAAATCCCTATAAAATTTCGTCTTGCTCACAAATCAGAAAAAAATTTACGTGCCGTGGTGAATTAAATCCCTACATATATATTTCATACACATATGGTAATAAAAAAGGAAGTAAATTTGCCGGAACTCGGCACGGCATTCGTGTAATACGTTGAAGAAAAATGACCTTAATTTATTTCTGTTCACCTCCAATGCCCAAATACGAGTATAATTTTAAATATTTCTCGTATATTCTGGTTTTGAAAAACGCTCTCCTTCTGTTTCTCTCTCTCTCTCTCTCTCTCTCTCTCTGCCCGAGTAACACGTTTTATTGATTACTAGATTATCTCGGTTGATTCCAGGTACTCCTTCCATATTTGAAATTCTTGCAGTGACTAGCTAAAATTGATTTTTGTAACAATAGAAAAAATAGTTTATCGCGTCTTAGACCTAGTAATCAAGCATATAATTTTGAAGTCGCATAGAGTATAGTTTACGAGCCTTTCCGATCCAATCCTCAATCTTTGCTCTAATCGCGAGGCACTCTTAATCTTAAAATTATTCTTTGCTCCCCGATGTTTTTGGTATTACCGCTTTCTTTATCTTATCGTGCTGATTAAACTTTAAAATATTTTCCAATCTACGACAAAAAACAACAACCAAATTTAGCATTTTGATGAAATTTTTTATACGTATACATTGATAGGAATATACGTCATTTTGGAAAGTTTTATCAGATTTGTACTGAGTTGTAAGAAAATGACTTTATAATCGATTAACGTTGAATATTTGATATATAGAAAAAGATACGGTGAACGTAATGCAATAATCTCGAACCTATATCAATTTGGTTTCAAAGTGTATAATTCATGTTGAATCTTTGAAAAATGAACTTGAAAAATGAACTTATTATACCACAAGCATGCGTCGGTATGTATTATAGGGCCATTATAAAAAGTACACCAAGTCGGACATATTTGTCTAAAGTATGAATCCCTTTATACTTTGAAAAGAATTGGAATGATTGTCTTCGATAGTTGAAACCTTGGAAAACTACAAATAGCGTCAATTTTTGCTTGTGTCGACTAGTGATTTTTTTCCAAAACTTTTAGAGAATTTCCATAAAAGAGCTTAGATTAAAAATACGGATAAAAAAGTGCTTTATATTGTAATGTTTAATCATCACTGCAATCAAAACGAGCCTTGCCGTATACATACATGATTTAAATAAAGTTCAAATTTCATGCAATATCCTTGGCTTGTACGTGTAACATCCTTTACAAAGCATCGGCCTTGTTAGGACAAATTCAGAGCTGTTCAAAATAAATATATAATTGACGGTTAGAAATAAAAACTTTAACAACGAGACGGTATAATACGCGTGTTGAATTCCAAATCGAAGCCGAAGATTTGATTTTAATCAGGAAGAAGAAAAAAAACGGGATCAACGATGTTTCGTCCCGCTGCAGGAGGCCGATGGTGTGTGATAGTGGTATGTATATATATATAGACACGCACACAAAGGCACACCCACGCCAAAACAGAGGCCTGTAATGTCATCGCGATAGGTCATAGAGAGCACGAAACGAGATTTCGCTTTGCTAAAATCGGCTTAGAGACATTTACACGTAGTGTATACACATATAGCATATACACATACGTGCGCTTAGATATAGTACTTTGTGCGCTAGCACGTGGACGCAACGCGTGCAACAATATTAGTGTGGCGAGCTACGAGCGCCAGTAAGATAGCCCCGCGTGTGATTTTTAGGTCAAAGTCAAGAAAGTTCGATCCTATCCTATACAGAAGCGGCTCACCTTTAATGAATTGTTATTGCGCGATGTGTGTTGTACCTCCCCTTCCCCTATCCCTTCCCTACTTATCTAATGCACAATCGCGGCAAAACACTGAAATCCATATATGTATGGAACGATCCACGAATTAACTATATACGTCTGGCTTTGAACACTGGCTTAATCCTTCCGGAAGCTCTATAATATGCTTGTCCCTTCGCTGTGTCTATAAATCAGGTTGAAATTGTAACGAGCGCTGCGTTAACGAGCTGCGCGCGTGGAACGTTTGACATAGGACAGATACTAATGGGATTTCGTAAATAAGCACGAAAATATTAATTGTCGATACATTGGTAACTTTTGGACCATATATACACACTTACTTTTTTTGAATGTCGATTAAGATCATTTTTCTTTTGTTTACCAATTTAATCGAAATTGCAAAATTTAATATAGACTAAATAGAATTTAAGAATCTGAAAATTATTGTCGCAATCTTTGTAAATCAGAAAATGAATTTAGTTTAATGCAGCATAAGAATTCAAGTGTAACACAGATAGTAAAGAGTAATCTATTTTTATCTAGGTCGAAGCCTCAATCTCGTATCTTCTCTAATTAGAATAAGGACTATAGAATAGATAAGACTGGACGATTTTGTATCAGGATATTTACTATTTAAATTAAAGACCAATCTTGTTATAAATATAGAAAAAAAAAACAATTAGTAGACAAAAAAAGAGCTTTCGGTGTCTATTGATTTTCGTTTGTTTTAATTAATGTCCAAACGAATAACGTTATATTTTTTGTGTACTCATGCTATAAATCATAGATGGAATTGTAGAGTAATTTTATAACTTTTATCGTAGTAAATTAATTCCGTATCATTCGATCTCGAATATTCTGAAATTTAATATAAAATTTATTAATTTATAAAACATGTAATGGACCATATAATAAAGAGATAAAAAATTTATTCTGATGTGAATTTATTATATTAGAAATGTTATGTGATATAAGGTCAGTTTTGTAATCGGAATAGAATGACATTATGCCATTACGAATTGGCGGAAAACTTGCTCTGCTTACATATCTGAATTTGGAAATACAAAAACTAGTTTTGACTCGATTACAATTTCCACATAGATGGCTTGCTTATCCATTAACTGTAACTATGTGACAAGTTTTGACTATTCCGATAATCCCTAATTGCTTTAGTATATCACAGTTCTACAATTATTCGCGCGCGACATATACCAACCTCGCCGGCCATGTTCATGATGCCGATGACGGAGATCAGATAGGACGCGTCGGTCTCGCTGAAACCCACCTCGATGGCGTTGTCGGTGAGGTACATGTAAGGCACGTCGTACCAAGTGTGCAGCAGGAAATTGCTGATCGAGAACAGCAGGAAGCGCGAGTCGGCAAAGTGCGAGAAGTCGAGGAGATCGACGATCAGGTCCCAGAATTCCCACAGGCCGGCGTACCAGACCATCTTCTGCTTGGCGATCGTGGTCATCGAGTTACGATAGATGTCCGGGCAGCTGCTGGCCCGCAGCCGGTAGCGGCTGATGTTGAGCATCGCGCCCCGATAGGTCAGGCTGTGGCGGTGCATCCTGATGTCCTTGAGGTAAGCCGTGGGCAGTCTACGGGTGTGGTCCGTGGCGCTCGAACGGCGCAGCTGCACCCCCGTGGTGGACTTGCGCAGCCAGCAGTTTTGCTCGAGCTCGTCCGTCTGCTGCTGTCGAAATTTAAATGGGTGGTGATGATGACGATTGTCGACGACTGGTCGTTAATGCGGATGTGTTCTTTTTGATTTTATTTTATGTAAATTTAGTATATGCTATGTTCGCGGGATCGATAATTCGTAGCTTCAACGAGCGTAATAACCACTGCACGCCTTTGCGATATCTTATTCAGCTTATAAATAATTAATTTTTTTTAAGTATAATAAATATATTATTACGTCTCATTCTACTATTCTTGTACATTAAATATTTAGTTTTATAATTCAGTTATATAAACTTAATTTCGTTATATAATTTCGTTATATAGTCTTCATAGAGTATAGTCATTGTTAAAAGATCGACTGTAAAGCGTGAAATTTTTGGAGAATAGATTCTCTTGATATCAACTTAATTTAACTTCTTATTTTCAGAAAAAAAACAGTTTACGCATCGAAGGAATACAGTTTGCAATTTAGGTACTGTCTGAAGTTGTTACTTCAGCCAAGCAAAAGTGGCATACAGACAGTGGACGCAGACTAGACTTTACTCCCTTGATGCATAAACTTTAGTTCCACATGACGTGTCAAGCGTGTATTTTAGTCCCTTTTAATAAGCGCTAAAACGATTGTTATACCCGTAACCACGTTAGTTTAGCCAGAATTAACTGTCGCAACCAGTAATGTGCTTTTACTTTCTCCTTGAGGACGTAGATCATTTAGATCATTCCCCGATGTCGAGAGGAAGTAACATGTGGCTTTACGCGCAGTTTGATAACAAATTATGCAATAACGAGATCATGCTTTAAATAATTAATGAATAATTAAAAATAACTTTATAAATTAATAACCAAGTGTATTATTTAAATTAAACAAGATTGAATTTAAAAATAGAAAAATCAGTTTTTTTTGTTTAGTATTAGAGATTAGAAACGAGTCTGAAGTTTGATTATTGAGTAAAGATATTCTTGTTTCACAATAAAATTAAACTAAATATAGAGTTCCATTTTGCTGATTTTTCTCTGCTTTATGCGATTGTGTAGAATCGTTTAAGTTCATTATAACGATGCAAATTTAAAACTTGTATAATATATACAATTAAAAAAAATTATATTATAATTTAAATGATAATTCAAAATGCATTAGATTAATTGTACAATTTAAAAAATAAATACTATTTTATTAGATTCATAATCAGTCTGAATTCCAATATTAATAATCTTCATCGTTCTTTTTAAGATAAAAATACATTTTATATCAGACAGAGAACTGATTCTGACAAGTATAAATAGGCCTGTCTTCAGAAGACTTTTATGTTATTTGTATTTACACTTTATGTTATTTGTAGCTCTAACGAGTAACAAAATGATGAAAAAGAGAAGCAAATTAAGCGACC
Organism: Sycobia sp. Sy_11; assembly: GCA_018907035.1. NCBI lineage: Eukaryota > Metazoa > Arthropoda > Insecta > Hymenoptera > Epichrysomallidae > Sycobia > Sycobia sp. Sy_11. Next base: position 1,824,777 of record JACCIC010000080.1, on the reverse strand, counting down.
AAGTAGAAATATTGCTTACATATTTTCAAACAGAATCTTTAAAAAGGCTATTTACATTTTATAAACTAAACACAAATAAATATATACCTTTAAAACCATATAAAAAACGTTCGTTTTAGATGTGTGCTTTAAATATAAAATACGCGCCGATTGATTTCAATAGTGATGAAATTAATAATTGAATGATTTATTTCCTGTAAAATCGTTGTAGCGTTTATGACAATTAGTTTTTACTGTTCTAAATAATTCTTTATCATTTTTCAGCGAAAAACATGCATTTCAAGCTTTTGTTCAAATATGAGTTTTGTTCGGATTCATGTTTTCAGAAATAGACTGTTACCGTCTAATTTGTATAAAGTAAAACAAGAATTTTTATTGAATATTTGAAAATTCAGTTTGATATCAATAAAACTTATTATCAACTGACAGTCAAATTATAAAAAATGTATCGCTTCTTTTTTAATTGTTTATTGTATGAGCATATGTATGAAACTTTTACATGTTTTATTGCAAAAAGCTCCGTCTTATCTCCGATTATGTTGAATTTTTGCATAACTATGTTGTATTGGTGAGGTGAAGATGAATATCACAATGAAAATTGGCGTAAATTGTATTTTGTAGTAATCATAATATCTCAACAAATACATATTTTATGTTCTATATATATTTTCACTCTAAAAATGATATTCAATAGCAAATATACATAGAATATAAATATGTATTTATTTGAAACATAGTTCTTAAATACTTTAAATTATTTGATACGTCATGATACCGTAGATGTTTCACGAATACCACAATTGAAAATATAATTTGTGCCTATTTATATTAAGACATTCGTGCTCAGCACCCCAAAAAACATATTATAATTATATCAGAATTCAAAAAAATTAGAGATAATATCCGTTTGGAAGAACAGTTAAACTTTTAGACACGTTGCTATCTTTCTTTCATTTTTAGAACATGCAACAAACAAGTGCTAATAGTATTTTGATATTTTATAGAGCTTAAATTTTGACTTATAATTTTGATGAGAATGTTCTCAAATTTGAAGACGTTTAATGTTTAAGATCAAAGCTTAAAAGTTCTATAGATATGCCCATGTATAACACCAAGAAAATTTTTAACTACAAAATAATAAAAAAAATTTTTTACGAATACATAATTTATTAAATGATGCAGATTATTTTTTTATGAGAAAATGAATTTTCTAGTTTAAACTATTACTTCAAAATGCTAAAGTTATAGGTTAATAAAAAATTTTAATGTTAATTTGTTATTTAACAAAATTATTATAGATAAAATCTAAATGTTTTACCTGTGTATTTAATTCTCGTTGACTCGTACTTTCAAGCAATGACGGCTCGTTATCCGTTAGTCTTTTATCTTCCGCTGCAGCCAGGGGACTGTTGGGAGCCAATCTTGCGGATGCCGTATTTAATTGATCGTGTAAGCCACCCGAATCACTAAAACTTCTTGATGATATTAGAAGATTTGGATAATTTTGTAGTAGTACATTGTAAACGTTTTTTCTAGAACTAAGCGACTCCAAAACTTCCAAGGGCACCTTTTCTCCATTTTTAACAAAAGTGGGCAAACTCACAAGGCTTGAAAATAACTTATCACCGCCTTGTTCTTCTGGCATCCGTAAACCTTGAATTATCATAGCGTTGGTCGAGGTGAATGGTGGACGCTTATTATCATGCTGCAACGTCTGAGCCGTATTGGCTGAACTACTGGCTGAAAACGAATCTACACTGGAACTGGCTATTCTCATCATTTTCTTCTCTCGATTTCTACGTCGTTCCTCTGTCTTCACTTTGGCCCTTGTTGTCGTCCATTCCAAATCCCTCATTAAGCAACCGCAGACCGCCAGGTTCAAAAACAATCCAGCAAGTATTAAAGTAGTCCCCCTCCAACCATATTCACTAAGCAGTTTCTGTATTAAAGGAGGAAAGATAAATGTACCGATGCCACTGCCACAAACCGAAAGACCAGTAGCAAATGATCTTCTTTTATCAAAGTAATAGGCTACAATAACGACAGCAGCCACGAAACATAATGACAGTCCAAAGCCGGCGAGTACGCCGAAGGTAAGTATAAGAACCCCCATGCTAGTTGCAAAGTAGCTAATGACAAAACCGACCGTAGCCAGAATACTTCCTGCTATCGTGACTTTTCGACAACCATAACGGTCTGTGAGAAAACTTGCTATTGGACCAGACAGTAACGGCATCGCCATGAACAATGAGCCTATCCACGAAGTGGTAGCTTTGCCTTCGCCAAAGTAATTTAAAAATTCGTGGTATATAACACCAAAGGAAAATGTGATGCCATCGGCTATGAGATTGACCATGAATGAGGCGGCAACGACGACCCAGCCCCAGCCACCATCTGGAGGTCTCGCCTCAGAGGATATCTGATCAATACTACTACTGTCTTCCGACGACGAGGTCGAGGTTGAAATTGACGGGCTTGCTCTTGGTCTATCGTCTCTACTCTTCCTTTTTTGCTGTTGTTGATTATCCCCATTACCCTTGAGCAAATTTCGCGTAAATTGTACATGATGAGCTTGTTTATTGTTTTCAGTAAGACTTGGTGACTTATTATCACTACCATTAACCAATTTCTCAGTGCTTGTTTTGGTAACTATTAATTCATTTTTCTTGATATTACAATCGAATAATCCAGAATCCTTTTCACTATTATATATATTCTTAAGTTTCTGAGAATCTAAAATCCCATCCTCATTATATAAACTACTAGGTTTTTTTAGTAATGATTGTTGCAGTTGCTTTTCTTGTAACAATTCGTCTTTAGCATCTTCACGAATTTGAGAACCAGGCTCTTGATCATTACCGTTAGGAATGAATTCTAAGATCCGCCTGGATTCAATATCGCCATTATCAACTACAGCCAAATCGTTCTCATAGCCAAGTTTACTGTACGGTACGAGACTCTCTTTACTGACAAGGATGTTCACAAGATCGTCATTTGCCCGCTTGCCAATTAGTGAACGCCTAACGATAGAGGCCGTAGCTTCGTCACTGTGGGGTGATTCCCGAGATTTCTGTCGTATGAGAATGCTACAATTGGCATTCTCACTGTTCGATGTGGGTGAGCTATTGATGCTGGAGGCAACTTTGTTATTGCTCGGTCCTCGCTCAAGGCATTCATTCTTCTCAATATTGTTAAGGTCATTACTTGCGAGTATCGAGCTCCCATGCTCGCCATTGCACTTGGTCCAGTCAGCCATCTGATAGCAAGATGTTAAGGGGCACTTTACGGTTTGTTTACTAGTCCCATCGAAACACTAAACCTCTTTTTATTGTTTTTAATATCTCCGAGTAGAGCTTCGACTTTTAACGGCTCGAGAGATTAGTGGTTTTATAGGCTAGTCTCTGAGTTTATTTTTATTGTACACGTTTTGATCTTATTCACTATTCACTTGCACTTTTTACTAATTCAAACGCGAAAACTAAAGAAATTTTGAATTGAAATTCTCATTCTTACACTTTTTAATATTGTTTTAGATTTAATTTCGTCCTTGATTTAAATAACGGTAACACTGGCCACTCATAAAGTTGTCTGGTAAGTTGCCGTTGCATTCGTGACGACAATGACACGCGTTTTTTACCTCTAGGACCACGACCACCGCCGGCATTGCATAATTTCTTGGTAGTCGTCGTCGTATGAGTTGCTGATCTTCTTGGTTTTTTTCGATGAGGTTGCTGCTGCTGCCAAGTGAGGTCCGAGCCGTAGGCGGCTCTTTGTGACCGCAGCTCGTACACCTTCACCACCACCGCCACCTCCTCCTCCACGGCACGATCGTCAACCCAGGCACCCATGCGGCGAACGATACTTCTTCAGCTCAGGTGGTCTATACTGAAACAAAAAGTTTTAATAATTATTAAATGCGTTATTTCTGACACATCCATACCATTTATTTTAATTTATGTAATACTAGAATCAAGATCTTTTCTTATTAGTTCATATTGATGTCAACATTTTATTGATAGATCATATGAAAATCAATCTTTCGTACACGCATAATATAATTAAACTTTATAGCTCTAATACATGTGGTACTTGAGCTTGTTTACCTCATAAACTTATCAGTACGATTATGCATCTAACGTCTTAACTATATATACAAAATTATAATTTAAAGTATTGACAGTAATAGCTTAGTTTTTTATCCCCCCTTATTTATTTGTTGAAAAAATAAATTAGAAAAAAAATTAGATCTGTTCGGGCAAGCTGTTAAAACATAAATTTCGATGAAAATCTTCGCAAATACAATGAAATTAAAAATTAATATATTCTAATTAGAGCCAAAAAGTAACAGTACTAATAATAATACGAAAACCAAAATTTAGAAAGTTAAACAAAAGCAATGATGTCAATGTTGTAAGTTAAAATACCGAGCAAACCAAGCAAAGACAAATACAAATTAATAAGAGCTATATATCTATAGCTTATAAAATTTATAAGAAGGAAAATAATGTTGGTTTGCTTACTTTTAAACTTTAACATATCGACTTTTTTGTTTATAGTAATATTGTTGATATTGCGCTGTATAAATAGCATTGTAGATAATGAACGACTTTATAATTAGTTTCGATATCTAAAATAGTTATATTATTTGAACGTATATCTATGCTGAACGCTATGTAAATTAATCACAGCTTCGTTATTTTATTTTCTTTATATTCACGCATACATGCGATCTGTATAACATGCGTTGTTTTTTTCGCTTTTTCATATCGCTTTTCAATTGTTACAAGTGATTCAGTGCTCTACGCTGATTTTTTGAAATTTATTCGTCCAATTTTCACCAGTTTTTCTAATTATCGATTTTATGCTGAATAAATAAGATTGTAAAAAAAGTTAAAATATTTTCTTGATTTTTTTTTTTCACAAATGATGTAATAATATGTTTTCTACACGTGGTACTTTTATTTTAATTCCTCACAGACAGTGGACTTTTTAATATTGTTCTTTTTGGTTTTGAGAAATTCATCGCCAGAAGTATACAATTTAGTTTATTTATACGACTTTTGGAAATATTTTACGATATTTTGTAATACTGAATGGCTTAAAACACGGTATTAGTGATTTCAACTCGGACAGCGTTTTTATTATCTATTATTATAAATTTTAATCCTAACGAATAAATAAGGATTGTTCCGAAATTGTGATGCTGACTTAACTTATAACTTACAATTTTATTTAAAAGTAAATAAATATTCTCGTTTCCTAAACACAGATTTTAACCTTTAACAGTATCTTGGAATATTCCTTACTTAATGTTTAATAAAATATTCTCGCAATGTTTGTAAAATTTTATGCTCTAAATAAATGCCTGTGTGTAATAGCAGTCTTATTCAATTAAATATAAATTATGAACAAGCATTTTTATCGGCCCATATATAATATAAAATGTTCAGTTTGCTATTCGTACTTCGGCATGCTATTTCGTACTTATGTGCTTAACGAGAGGAAAAGAAAGGGAAACGACTGAGAGACAAAGTCAGTGCTAAAAAATACGACTATAACTCGCTGCATTGTTTACAAATTGAGGGGGAAAAAAGTCGTTATTTCGGTAATCATACGCGCTCTCTGTCTATAGTGTGAAATTTATTTTATCACCTTATTTAACGCAATAGATATACATTTTAAAAAAAATATAACTTATACATTTAAAAAATATAAGTTTTTAATCATTGTTTATACACGAAGAACGTAGAATTTATAAGAACGTATAGCCGTTTCGTAATTTTGGAAATAACTACAAAGATTTATGTTTTTTTTTTTTCATTAATTTTTTCCATATTCATCGAACGAGTACGTTTTAAAATTTATTATAAATCAACAAAAACACCCATTAATATAATGAAACAAGAATAAATTAAAATAGTTTAAATAATATATATATTTGTAATAAAATTGTACATAATATTAGATCATTTTATAATGAGCATTAAGAATTTAACTAATAATAAAATTTAACTTTAGTAAAAATTATAAATGGTAATCGCTAAGAATATATATCACACACTGTCAATATGCGATACAATACGATTGTTTTTATTTAATAAAGCCGTGAATTTCGTTGAATCAATATTGACAATTGTCATAGTAGACACTTAAAACTGTAATTATCATCAAAGGTTAATGAAAATTGATAATAATTACAGTTAGATTGGGTAATGAAAATTATTTGGGAAAAAGTGACATAACGAGAACGCAAAAATGTGCAAAATATAACGACTATTATGAAATTTCCAAACATTATATAATAAAAATTTAATCAATCACGTAGTATATACTCTTGTTATCTTTAAAAAAAAAAAAAGCCACTTCTCCCCTTAATCTTTCGTTTCATTTACAGATAACGTTTTTTAAAACTCCTGTATTTTCTCTGTATAATTTTTTTTTGTTTTGCGTAACGATAGGGAATCGCTGCTAAAAGGATTTCGCCTAAATCTTGCGGTTAACTTATATAATAAAGAAGTCGCTGTTATTTGAAGAAAGTTAATTTTTAACGTTCGCAAAGTATTTATACTTGACTTTAGGCACTGTATTATCAATGCATATACGTAACGATCGGATGTGATTTTACAAAAAAAAAAAAAAACCTTTTTTTTTTAAATAAAGTTTTAGCATCGAATCTGATTACGACGCATTAAAAAACTCACATAGCAGAAATTTCGAAGATCATGCCGCGAAACCCCATTCATGTACCACAATTTCTTCGAATCAGCATAAAATCGAAAACTGTTGGAAAGCACATTTTCGACGTGCTCTTGTCTATCGCTTTCTCGTTTAAACGTTAAAAAAGGCAAAATAAATATTGCAGTTCAATAATAAAAATCAAGCTGTGTTATGAGCAAACGTGGTATTAAAACCTAAACATGATTTTTCTCTCTCGATAAGATACAAAAAAAAATGTCTTTTTTAATTTTGTAATAAATACCTAAGTTATACCCGAAATAAGATATTAAATTTTTATAAATAAATTATAATATCAAGATATTTGTATTTTTTCAATTATCATTGTAATTCAAGTTTGTTATATTCACGCTATATTAGAAACGTTAAGTATTGACAAATATACGTTCAAATTATCAGGTGATGTTCTTACTTACTTTATTCGACCAAAAAAAAGACGAAACAGTGGAAATTGAAAAAAGTCTACTTTTTCTACCGACTCCGGCGACATTCGTTTCTCACATACCATGCTGAGCATTGTGCCAATTTTAAAAAATCTAATTTTTCCACTTGCGTACGTAACCTTTGTCAGTCATTGATTAATAATTAATTTGATTTTTAACAGCATTATGCCAACTGTAATGTAATGTAATTTTCGTTATGAAATTTTAACTGTAATTAAGAAAATTTCACGAGCAACAGCGCTTACACGAAGGTTAAAAGTCAAAGTACTTAAAAGAAAGCTAGAGAATAAATGTCAATGTGTAATGTCTTTTATTACCCCTCGTGTAAAATGTTTCGACGATGCTCTAACTGTCAGGATTCATAAGGCGACCACTTACGATACATTAGAACCTGCCCCGGCAACGGCGCGACACGAAATGAGTCGAGAGTTATATGGGTATACACATAAGAGAGAGAAAGAGAAGCTAAAACCCCACCATTTTTATCGTGCGAGTATGTATGCATGTATGGATACATGTATGTATGTACGTATATATATATATATATATATATATATATATATATATATATATATATATATATATATATAGTTATGTGCGAGGTGTGTACAAAAGTGTCCGCAGTAAAAGAACTGTTACACACATGCTGTTAATTATATTGTATACAGTGTTCTTAAATTTAATCCAGACTTTATATGCCTTCTTTAATCTCCATTTTTGTCAATGAATTGATCAGATGTACGATGGGCATAATTTCCGCCAAATCTTTTTTTATTGCGCGATTATCTTTTGGTGTGATCTTAATTAAATTATTTCGGTATCGCATTCGTTGCAGAACATTAAAAAAAAATAGGTGAAATACTTTAATTTTTTACGCTCACGCACACGCTCACGCACACGCACACATATTATATATATATATATATATATATATATATATATATATATATATATAGTTTTACGTGCGTCAGAACACTATTCCAAATACTCTCTATAGACACTTTGACGAAGAAACTTAAAAATAGACGCCTCAACTGTCGTGACGGCCCTCGACGTTTACATATATAAACACGTACACCATGCGTCTTTAAGGGAATTAATAAATGCGCAAATCTTTTCCTCCATAACTGCGCGCTTCGTGACTTGCACACATATATATATATATATATATGTGTGTATATGTGTGTGTGTAGATAGATATAACATAATAACATAAATATATATAAATATATAAGCGCACGCGCAAGCACATAGACGTACGCACAGAGGCTTTGTTATACTCTTAACGCGTAACCATAGTCTCCCTGTAAATCCCCCGCATAGCCGGGACTAACGATTTTGCGAAACTGCGATACAAAGTATGCGTATTATTTATACGTATGTGTTTGCCCATGTACGGATGTCTATTTACGTAAATATATACATAGAGACAGTTAGATACAGCTTATATAAAAGATTATATTAGAAATATTCGAATTGAATCGCAATCACGGCGACGAGCGGGCCCCCTCGTATCCCGGCAGCCGCGTGCTGCTGCGGCTGGGGCGCGGCGAGCTTTTCGATTTTCTTCGAGAACGCGAGGGGGGGGGGGCAAAAAAAAATATGCGCAGGCGGCGCGGCGGCTGGCAGCCGGCCACACCGGACTATATTCGTATATAATACACGCGCGCGCGCACGGCGGCCCGTTCGTTTTAGATGCCCTCTCGGTCAAATATGTATATATATATATACACACACACGAACATATATGTATATATATATATGCACGTGTCATTTGCCTTTTGGTCACTTCGGGAATAATTAGACAAGCACGGTCGGAGCTCATTTTTTTTTCGTCTCTCGGAAAATTATGAGCGAATGTATAAATAACAAAAAAATTACATTGCTTCTGAAACGAACAGCTAATAACCGGGTATTATTACTTTTATTAGTCTTTTATTACTTTTTTCCTATCAATCTATTATCTTATGATTTGCTTTGCGCAGCGCGTCTCAAAAATCCGAATAATGCGCCGTTTTCTTATTCTGCGTCCCTTATAGAAATTTAACGATTGCGATGGACGACGAAGCAGGCGCGATTTCGATCATAAACTCTTGTAAAGTCAGGTTCCCTGGTTTTTCGATTTTATCAAATACATAGCGTAATGCTCAATGATAAATTATCAATTTTAGAACGGCACGAGTACAAGCGCGCGTTTATATAAACGACAATATTGCGAATAGCCAGTCGGTCTAAAAATAATCGATTTTCGTACGATTCTTCGTTGAACGTGTCGGCAAAGATTAATTCGTGAGAAAAAAAATAATAAGCTATTTTCAAACTCAAAGAATATCTTTTTCCGTTTCGTGTTATTTTTAGAAGCAGCGACAGTACGATTTTTAATTTTCATCGATATTAAACTGAAATATTTTACGTCAACGTCGACATTATACCGAATATTACTATATTAAAAGAAAAAAGCACAATAACCTTTATCGAAATACCAACGTAAAACTTTCAATCGGAGACAGTGATAACGTAAAAATCGATTGTCGTTTTGGAAATTCAACAAAACGTAATATTCCATTGATTTCTCGTTGTTCGTAACGTGGATCCTTACACTTTTAATTGTACACGCGCGTTTCTTTCGATGAAAATCGTTTTACGGGCCGTTGTAAATGCAAATATTAAAAATCGGCAATTTATTGCATAGACACGTACTACATTTCATTCCGCGGTATTAGCACGGAGTGAATTATTTACTAAAAATTGCCTCGATCGATTTTTCACAAATAACAATCCACGCACATAACTCTTCCAAGTCCGAGAATCGAGCATCGTTACTTGTCGTTGCCCCGCGCCCGTTCGCACTTTCGTCACCGCGCGCGCCCATTTGGCCCGATAAAGCCGCGGCGGCATGGCTCTCATTACGCAAATCGCTCGCGCATCCGCCCATCCGCGACACTCGCCCAATGTCCGATCGAGCGCGCGCGCGCTGGGCGCCGAGTCGCGGATACTTCTTCGCGCGAGCGATTCGGACTTGATTCGGATTTGGGGCGGCCGCGAGCCGGGATAAATCAGGGACGTTTTTATCGACGCGAGAAAATCGGCCGCGGAGTATTCATATAGCCGAAGCGTGCAGAGCGTTGTGCATATATATATATATATATATATATATATATATATATATATATATATATATATGTTGCCGCGCGCGGCACTGATTGCGTTTTCTTCAAAATTTCGAAAACTGTACAGAGCGAGTAATGAACTTGCAACAGATTAGAGAAGATGAGCGGAATTATGATTATTGTATATACTGTGCGTCAATGGCGGGGTAGAATTGTTATTGTAACGCCAGATGAGCTCATTAGATATACATCGATGCACGTCCATATTAAGTTGTGTGGAATGAAAAATGTGCAAGTGTTTGTATATATATACATATATATATATATATATATATATATATATATATATATATATATATATATAGTCATTTATGCCTCTCAGTCGCTCGCTTATTTCCCATATTTAACGAAAATTCCTTGATGTCGATGAACCTTGTGCATGTGTAATGTGTATAGCGATAAGTGCCCTGGGACTCGCGATTCATATCGTCTATATATATATATACATATACATTTAAAAACTGGAAAGAGATAATTCTAGTTCACGGCGGTTAATGGACGAACACTGGTCGTTTCGTAGTATAATTATACATCGAAGCCTGGTGTCAATAATCCAGCGAACGTTCGATCAGCCGTACATGTATATATACGAATGCTACGTAAAGTATGGAGCATTTTCTCCGAAGCACACACACACACACACACACACACACACACACACATAAATAATCGCCGTTAATTCCAGTACACCAAAAATTCGATAAAATAACGGCGCAAGAGGTGGATTTTTTTCCTTTTTTTTTTTTGAGCGTATACACGTTACTTGCTGGCGAGTGTAGGAAAAAAGAAATAATCGAGGCTTCGATATATAAACGTTGAAGACAGAATTATCGCGAGTGCATCTTATCGACGAGCTTGAATTTCTATGAATTTCGTGATGATAATTTTACCGCGACGAGTATAGGTATCCAATCTCAATTAAGCAAATGTATTTTTAAATCGAACAAACAAATCCCCCCCCCTCCGGTGTGTTCGAGATTTTCCGCGTTTACGAAAACGAAAAAAAAAAAAAAACAGAAACCAAAAATTGAATGATTGATCATTTTCGTTTCCACGTCGGATTGTACGTTGTAAAACCGATGAGCTTTGTTAATTGCGTTGTTCTCTTCGATAATTTTTTGACGATAGCAGCATTATGGATCAAGATAACTAAGAAAAAATATTATAAAATCGTTACATCGGTATGGAAATTCTATGAATTTTACCGAAGTATAAAATAGCAAAGAGCAGGATTTCGAAAGCACTGTCGGGAAGTATAAGAAAACGCGTAATATGCGTAATATATAATTGTTAATGATACGGGAAGCGTCGTAAATACATTTGATGCAATATTTATAACTGTCAATAAAATTAATTCGTAAGGCGGTAAAATTTTTGCACAACCGTACGTTTAAGCCATTAATGATTTTGTTAGCTAAGACGCATGATTACATGATCGTGGAACATTGCACTTTTTGTCACAATACGTTATTACAACAATTTCATTTGATTATAATAATTATGTTACAATATTCGAAAATCTCAGAAAAATGATTTGATTGTCTTTCCACCTCGTTAAAAAGGTGTGATTTTAAAACGAGCCATAGAAATTATCTCTGCGACCCATAGTCTCACCATATAGGGACGGCAATACAAATTTAAATTAATCGAAAATTTATGATTTTATGGACCTTAAAAGCCATTATCGGCCATTATCGCACTGTTATCGCACCGCCGATCGGAGCTAACATAATATATAATAAAATTACCTCATTTTATCAATTTATTAATAAATTTAACATTTACAAGAGGTTCAGTTTTAAATAAGCAACTCTTAGGAGTAATTTGTGTAATACGTTAGGCGTTCTATAAAATACCACTTGTTTATGAAGTTTATATAGTTTAAATTTCATGAGACATTATAAAAGACTCATTAGTGAAATCTTAATATTGATATTGAGTAAATATAAAGATAATAAAAAACACAAGTAGTAGCAATGAATACAAGGAAAGAAATGACAATACCGTTAATTAATTTGATCACATACTTTAAAATTTTAACAGATTGCCATAGTTTTGAAATAAAATGTTCTAAAAAATATAGTAACTTTTTAGTTGTTTACAATAATCTAATTACTTGAAAGTATTTTAAATTTCTGTTAGCAAATTTTTCGCAGCGTATATCCAATTGTGGTTATATTTTTACGATACAAAAAGTAAATAAATTAATGAAAAATCATGCAATTTTCTTCATCTCGATTCATTTATATAATTATTTGGAAAAAGAAAAAGATACGACGCTTGTACCCGATATACGGTTTAAATAAAAATTCAAAAATATCTTCTCCGTCTCTTTTTCTTTCTCGAGTAAATTCCTTCAAACCGCGATCTGTACAACGCGCTAGACACATCTGCCCAAGCCACATGTGCAAAATATTTCGCAAAGATATGTAGAACCGATCGATTATGTGGAAGACAAAGGTTGTGTTGGGCTTCAGGGGGGGTGGGAGTAAAATCGAAGACGAAACAAGAAGAAATCAGCATAGTCGATGTATGTCCCCCTTCTCAAACGTTATTAATATACGCACTTTTCAAGATAAGCCCGCTCACGCGAACTCGCTCCACGAATCTTTCCCCTCGTATCGCAGCCGGCGCGCCGTATTATATGCATATATAGATATATATATATATATATAACACAAGCAGAAACAAAGTACCACGCGGATACACATCAACCTAGTTCCACTGTCAATTCGGAGCGCGCGCCTCGGCGCTTCGTCTATTATATATAATATCGCGCGCGCACTTGAGCACCTTGAAAGATTTTACACGATGGGCGACAGAAGTGGGAGATAGCGGTGGGGGGGGGCAGGAGGCAGGACAGATGAAAACTATACTGACAAATATAAAATGCATTAAGTTCAAAGGCGGGTGCACTATGGTGTATTAACTGGCAAGCGCATCGTTGTACTTGTATATATATATATATATATATATATATATATATATATATATATATATATATATATATATATCATAGAGTACGCATAGAAGAGGAAACGGAATTATAATGGACAGCGTGTAATATTACAACAATTGATTCGATGGACATCGACGTTGTGGATGAGATTCATTGATGATTCGAAAAACTCGCCGCCGTACCGTCGTATAACACTATCGGCTGAATTAATTAAATTTTGCCAACTGTTCCAGGATAGTAGTTTTAATCGTATGAGATTGATGTGTAAGGGAAAGCAGCGAGGGAACAATGTCATATGTCATATGTATCAGAATATGCTAGTAGTTGCTCTTCGTTATCCGTTATGCCCGATTTCTTTCTTCTGCGAACAGTAAGTAAAATATTTCTTTTTTTTCTTTCTTGAAACACTTGGGTAGCAAGATATGAAAAATATTTCACACACATATATATATATATATATATATATATATATATATATATATATAAATTATCGAGAATATTTCCCTAAAGATTTCGGCGTGCACACGATGTGTTGATATTACGAGCACGAATTAATCGGTCTCAAAGTAAATGCGAATTTCGTGTACAACGATATGTCCAAAGTCAGCCTACGTATACTCGGCAAAATAATAAAATGTAATTTTCAATAAAAATGACAAATCTGTCATTTTCAGCGTTATGAAGATTATTTTCTTCAAATTACCGCCCATTTTGCAACCCTATCGCAACGCGCAATTACTTGTACTGTATGTACCCACGCCGACGCCCCAAACATAATAATAACTGTATATAAACTGACTTGTCTGGGGGGGGGGGCAAGCTCAAACTTTATGTTTGAAACATGAACTATGCAGAATAAAAATTATCAGAAGATAAACAGTATAAAATGGTCGATGGCCCATGGACGCGAAATGAATAAATCAGGAGTCGCCGAGACGAGCGTGTATATAAAAATATGATAAAAATACACTTCTTACATTGTACGCGGTCGCGTATACCGAAAAGTATATTAATAGATGACGAATAGTAAGTATCGCGAAACATCGTCAAATTATTAAATCATAGATGAATTAATTTTTATCATTCGGCATGACGGCAATGTTGTCAGGACACCAACGTTGCATTGTCAATGGAGCTTAGTAAATTCCAGATGTATAATACGTTTTATACCAAAACACAATTCTTTAATCCGTTTATGCCTTAGCGAGAAATTCTATATAAGTTTTCTATCTAATAGAAAATATTTTACACGAAATTTAAATCATCTACAATGGTCTTATTAAATCGTTTCTGTCATTATCCAAAACAGTATTCAAATTTTTGCTCGTCCTCGGCTCGTCCGTGCCTTTAACGATTTTGATTTCGCCACCTTTTCAGTGCCAAAACTTTTACTTGCTCTGACATTTTCAGCGCAGAAAAGAAAACGGCAGCGCAGGCCAAAAATGAAGGGAATAGGGGATAGGCGACCAATGAATATCATACCGTTATTGAGCAAAAAGTATTTTACAGACATGAAGATGTCAACAGATACGATATTCTGGTCTTCTCCTTTCAAATCTCCTTTTCAAAAGTCAAATTCTTGCCCCAAATTTCCTTCCTTTTAGAATCGTTGTTTGGCCGCTCGTCCTAAATGAGCAACTTCCGCGCGCGCAACAGCTTTGCAGTCGAAGAGATAAATAAACATTATTTTAATTTTTTTATTTAAATCGTTGTTTCTCTCTTTTTTCTAGACGAAGAGACGCAGGTATCCTCGTTTAGCTTGATCGTTGCCTTGTTTCGGATTTCGATATACCGGCTTTATGAGAAAATGTATAGGTCCCTGATTCTGCAGTTCAATAACAAACTGTAATCGAGGTTCTCTTAAGCTATCAGTAAGAAGGTTAAGGACACGAGATTGACTGTAAACCTTCTCCTTGAATAAAATCTGAATCGAATTTCAGATATGTCAATCCAGATATTTCAAAAAGTGGAGTGGAGATCCTTGAAATGAAGATACGCCATAGAACCATATACAAGTTACTCCTGCATGAAACTAACGGAAATGCGCGTTTTGATCAGATGATCATTTAGGTATAAGGTCTTTTGAGAATCACAGGAGTTTTCGCTTTTCTTTTACGTCTCGTTCTACATTTTCACTAAATCGGTAAAAAATGTTTTACCGCCCAAAATCTCACAGAACGCACTCGTAATGACCAACTTTCATTCACTGAATCATTAAGAGATCTCAATTTCGTTGTCCTGTTACTAGTCTGTTCCCCTAATTTTGGTTCCCCTACATTAATTATAAGAACAGACTATGAAATGTTGAAAATTTTGAATCAAATGTTGAAATTTTTTCAGACACAAGGAGGTTATTATATAATAATAATAAAATCGCAGAATTTGTTATGTCTGATGAAATTAATGAAATTAATGATTCATTGAGAGGCAGCTGTTTATTAAAACAAACGTAAGGTAATCCTTTAAACGTGAAAACACTATCTATATTTGATTATTTATTAATAATTAATTATTATCAAATCCAAGAGTTGATAAGTCTGTAATTGTATTAATATTGTGCTCAATACTGTACTGGTAACTGGCAACAATGGCCCCATTGATTGCCATCTATTGGTAGACTACTACTATGGAATTCCGAGATTGCATCATTTATTTTACGCTTGGCAATCATTGAAAGCAGCTAATGTAAATTTCACGTAGGTCCTAAGCATAAAGCATTACTATTTGAACAAAAAACATCACTCAAACTAATGAGAAACTTGATAAATAATATGGGAACTGTGAATAGCTAAGAAGTAGTTGAGAAAATTTCGATACAGGTCGTAGCGGCACAAATGGATCCGGACGTTTGGGTCTCCAAGTCATTTAGCGAGAAATTAATTACAATAAAATCCATCATATGATAGCGGAAAAGATTTAATCGATTATTGCGAGTAATATTATTGATATCTGCTTGACAGTTTTCACATTCTATTGATGTAGAAGCGAACGCATGAAGCGAAGAAAAAATTGTTGATTGAACAAGACAACGAACAACTGCATATGTGTTTTAATTACCCTGGCAAAAGTTCCTTAATCGACTACAAAACTCTATCTGCTCCACCATATTCTTCACATTCGGTCATCTCCGACTAATTCCTGTTTAAAAATCAGAAAATCTGGCTGGGCGGTAGAAGATTCGGGTCGAATTAAGGCCTTGGGGAATCGTATTATTTACGAGGGATAAAGAATCTAGAAACGCTTTGGATTAAAATAAAATTTATGTGGAGAAAGAAAATAAACGCGACGGACTTACAAAATGCAATTTCATAGTTTCGTTAAGCATACGTCTATATGTATTGATTTAAAAGAATATTTGCAATCACGTAATCATTGAATAAACCAGATCCAACGTGGCTATGATATAACAAACGCGACATTGACGCAATTTCATTGATCAAAACTGCAAGCTAATCTTTTGCACATTAGTCAGCCTTATTCGACTCTTTATTCGCGCGTCGGATTTCAATAATTGTTGTGACTAAAATAATTGCAGCGTATAACCGTAAATCTTGGTCGTCGTTTTTAGTAGGCACTTTTACGCTCGCCCAAACAAAACGTTAATGGGCCATCCCCGTCGGCGACTAATATCGCAGCTCTGCGGCCAAAATAGATAATAAACAATACAAGATGTAGGGCAAGTGCGGAAAGTTCGTTTTGTATGTGGTATTCGGGTAGGCCGGTGCGTCCGAACAAATTTGCACTCGAAAAATAAATAACTCGACTTCGTATCGACGAAACAATAATCGCTAAATATGTATATAGGTATGCTAGAACCATCGAGGGCCGATCGATGACAATTTGCGTACGCGCGACCTAATATGCCGAAGAATCGAAGGTCGAACGCGAGCGTACAACCTTTCTTTCTTCTTCTTCTTCTTTTTTTTTTTTTTTTTTTTTTGTTGATAAATTTATCGCATATGCAGCGAGACGGCAGCGCGCCTCGGCAAGAGTATACGACTCTAGAGGGAACAGTTCACATTTCTATTTTGAACTCATCTAGCGCACATTTACTCGACACACGTGTGCGAAAGACCGTGGATGCACGTGTATGTCAGAGACGGCACCCGAAGGTTCCGCGTGATTTCGCACACGGTCTCCTCTCCCTCCTTCTCTCTCTCTCTCTCTCTCTCTCTCTCTCTCTCTCTCTCGTTCTCTCATCTCTTTCTCCCACCCCCTGAATTCATTTCGAGAAATTAACAGTTTTTTACATATAAAAATTTTCATATATATATATATATATATATATATATATATATATATATATATACATATATATGCGCCCTGTTGCTCATTCTATATTTCAATACTACTTTTTGTTCACGGAAATTCCTCTTCCATTTTTTTTCTGCACAACGGCACCTCCACTCTGACCGTCGACGCTTTGCCCGCGACATATGAAAATCAATCCATCAACATATATATATATATATATATATATATATATATATATATAGAGTTTTTCTTTTATTGGTGAAATTGAACGTGTAGTTATAGATATAAAGTAGTTATAAAAGTGGGTTACGCAATAGAGCGTGATGCATAACGGTTCAATTAACTGGAATCTGGATTCGAAACCGGTTGCATACATATCGCTTATTAATTGTGCTTTTTCTAATAATAAATTAATCCAGGGTACTTGGAGATCAAAACATATACACGAATTTGCATGGGATTAGAATAATCCAAAATTATAACTGTAATGAAATTGATGTGGAATACTTTAATCAGAGATACGACCGAATTTATGATTGTTCGGCCTTTAACGTAATCATTAATTATTCACATTTGAAAATAAAATCAAAACAGCAATTATCGGAGTAGTTAAAAAATTTATACTTATAGTAGTTATGGGAATTTTTAACATTATCATTTTATCTAAGATGGTATATATATAACAATTGTATAACATCAGTTAATTGGACGAGTCTATTGTTTATTGTATTTTAATAAATAGTGAACTATTCGCTGACGACTTTTGTCTTTCTCACTTCTTTACATATTTTCAGAATTTTTGAAAATAATTACTATTAAGATACACATTGAGTATACTATATTAGAAGTGATATAGCTCATATAGAAATTGTAGATTTGACACGGATATCGAAGTGTTTATTCAGATAGGTTAAAATTATAGATAATAATTTAATATTAAATTATTATCTATGTCAATTAATATTAAAATGCGCGTTAAATTGAATATCGATAGATAAAATTCAAGATTGTGTAATATGTTGCAATTTCCAAAGTAAAAATCCAATCTGTATTACAACTAAGTCTGTCCTTTTATAGTTGATGCTTATTTTTTTTTTTTTTTTTTTTTTTTTTAAGAGAACTTTATAACATAAGCCGTACGAAGAACAAAGGGACGTATAATCGCCTATGAAACGATGTTAATGGCGAGAGCAGCGCTTTCGTACGAACAAGAATGTGTACGTATACACGACTTGGAATTAATAGCAAATGTAGAGGTAAGGAGCGATGATAAAGATTCAAAGAATTTGAAGAATTTTAGAAAGTTTAGATTAACTCTGAAATGGAAAAACGCATCAGATATATGTAGACATATATATTGAACACACTAGTTTGTGTTTATATATTCGACTAGGTCACTGGGAAAGTAAAGACGTTATTTACGTTTTAGTGGTAATTTTTCTTCAAAATCTAGCGGGGATTTAATCTATATAGGGAATGATAAAGACATTGCAGTAAAAAAAACTGCATTAAAAAATGGTTGTTCGGTTTTTATGATCGAGAAAAACTGTACTCAGAAATGCATATCGATACCATGTATAGAACAATTGAAGAAACAAATAACATGTAAAAACAAGGGATTTTATAGAAAAATGTTACGTTCACCTCAAATTCAACGGTCATACGACTTAAACATTAGCGCCCGCGCGTGTAGACGCACACTTATACATTTATATATATATATATATATATATATATATATATATATATATATATATAATATATAAATAGGTTAATTGACTTGATTGTCCTATTCAGCAGAAGTTCTAATCTTTTATATTGTGTCTCGGAGTCCCTCGATTCTCTTTACACACACACACACGCGCGCGCGCACACACTCACACATATATATTCATCCACAGCGTTTTATAAAGCGTGCGTCTTATATACACATTCGTTCTTGTTAAAAAAAAAAAAAGGAAAAAAAACTTTCAACCTGAAAAAAGGCTCGTCGTGCACTCGTCGAGGATATGCTTAACGCGGGGTAAGCAAACGAATGCGAAAAACCGACCCGACTTTTTTTTAAAACGATTCGGCGGTGATCGGCTGTGTCGTTATACATGTGCACCTAAAACGCGCGCGCGCGTACAATAAAGACTTATGCACGCGCCTAATTATTCCGGGGAGGGGGGGGGGGTCGAGTGCGCTCGCCAGCAAGTCGAGTTTGTACGTACATTTGTAGTATTGGTAAAACGCGCGAGCGCCCGCGACCGTGAATCTCCTCGTCTCCGTACCCATCCGCGCCACGTCTAAAAGAGGCTCGTGCATCTAATGCGCGCGCGTTCTTACATAGCAAAATAAACGTTGCCGTCGAAAATATCTCGACGATCCCCCGAAGAAACGCTTCGACTTTCGGAACGAGAGCTCGAAGGCTCCGTCGGCGATTCTGACTACGTATTATATAATCCGTCGGTTAATTCACGCGAGAATTATATTTTTACACGAGAATAAATATTTTTATCAGGCTTTATAAGAGATATAATTATAATTATAATGGCAGTGGGATTAGCATTGTTTCTATGATCAATCCCGTATAATCTAAAATTTAAGAACTCTACTATACTCGATTAACGAAAATCTGACAATTTTTCAGTGGGCTGGAAAATCGTTACTGTAGGCAGTAAAGTGGGACCAGACCTCGTGACTTGAAACTAGGCAACGAATCTCAGAATGGAAAATAGGATCGTTCTCGATAAAGTTAAGAGGGAGATACGAAACTTAGTTTAAAGCTGAAACTTTGTTACTGGTTAATAAATGAACAGTTTCATTCGGATGCAATTTTCAATTACTACAATGGACAAAATTAATATCCATACAATATTAATAAGTTGTTTCTCGAATGAAAGAATGACAATAAGATACGGAAACTAACAATTCGAAAAAATTGCAAAGAAATAATAGAGTCCGTTTTTCACTCAGTTCTTTATCGTCTTAAAAATTGCAGCTAATAATTAATTTTGAAACTTCCCCTTCATACTATTTAGTATCAAAACTTTCGTATGAAAGAATTCATTGAAAAACACTATCTTTAGTGATCTTATGCCTGTTTCAACTATCGGTAATGAATTCTAGATTCTGTTCTATTCCTTTGTAAAATAAATAATATAATTGTCTTTTTGTTTTTAAATTTCTTTAGAATCCGTGAAAAATTGAGTTCAGATCGAAGTTTCGATTTATGGAGAGTATATACATACACACACCGCATGTTTGGTGATGACTGGTCGGTGCAGCAAGTGACAAAAAAAATAATTTGGTTAGTATGTAAGCCAGATTAACGCTTCATAAGTGTTCACGTAGTTACGCGAGCGAACGTGTAAACTATGTTCGACTCGTTTAATGTGTATTATATATAAAATTCGTAGCTTACGTATAAGTTAACTTCAAAATTATGAACCAACTTAAAATTCACAGTTTATTAATTAAAATAATGATCAACGCCAATGAATTTGTATAATAATCCATGTAGTAACGATATTAATTTTTTTTTATATCTAGTATCGAGCCAGTTTCCAGGTAGATCTGATACACGGCCTAAAATGTATTTATGCGATACAGACTATTACGGGTATGAAATACATAAAAACAACAGGTTTATTTCTAAATCGATCGCAGTGACTGGGACAAATGTTACACGTCGAACTATTACCATTACTACCGAAGTGAAATACCCTGTTTCTGGGTTACCTCTTAACGAAATACCTTGTTTACGGCCTAAACATGTTTGGCATTTTTAACGGGAAGGGTGATGTAATTTATACCGATAGTTACATACGAGGTGTGTTCAAAAAGTAACAAGAATTTTTAAATTTCGCGGGTTTCGAGAGTACGCCTGTATAAATTTTTTTTTATTATGTTGGTACTCATGCCCCTGACGCACGATAAAATTTTCAGCAGTATCATTGCTGACTTTTTAAGTGTCTGCCGCTAACGTTAGACCTGTTTTTCCCAGTTGGGCGATTTTCGTTTGTGAAAAAAAATGAGTAAGAATTTGTATTAACTTTGAGTAAAAATGTTAACAAGGCATATGGTGAGTTGCTATGAGTAAAGACAAGGATTTACGGGTGGTATAAGCGTTCCAAGGATAGGCCGCGAAAACGTTGAAGAGACGAACGACGCGACATATACCCGAACGCCAAGCACATCAACAACCGATGAAAATGTGAAAAAAGTAAAAGAAATGGTTGTGAACGATAGGCCAATCACAGTAGAAAGTCGCTGATGACGTTGGCATATCAGTTGGCTCGTGCCATGGAATTTTTTCGGATGTTTTGGATATGAAACGTGTGGCAGCAAAATTTGTTCTAGAATTGTTGAATTTCGAACAAAAACAGCGGCGAATGGAAGTTGCTCAGGAATCGCTAAATGAAGTTAATAACGATAAAGAACTACTAAAACGTGTTATAACAGGTGAGGAAACATGGGTTTACGGGAATGATGTCGAAACTAAGGCTCAATCGTCCCAGTGAAAGCATTCTGGATCGCCAAGACCGAAAATCGCCGAGCTCGAAAAAAAAAACACGTCTAACGTTAGCTGCTGACATTTAAAAAGTAAGCAATGAATATTGTCGAAAATTTTATCGTTCTTCAGCGGCATGCGTACCAACATAATAAAAAAATTTTTATACAGGCGGACTCTCGAAACCCGCGAAATTTAAAAATTCTCGTTACTTTTTGAACACACCTCGTATATAATCGACCCCCATCGACATTAAACGTGAAGCGCAAATTTATATTAATAAAGAACGACGAGTGTTATCGAATTTACTCGACTCGTAACTTTAAATTCACGTTATTGCGATTCCTTAAAATATGAATAGTTACGTTTTTACTTAAAAAAATTATAATAACACAGGTAATTGATTAAGAAGCAAGTAAAGATAAGGACGATGAAGATTTCCAAAATGAACTATGAAGGAATGTGGTCGAGCTTCGAATATAAATGTGGCATATGATATACACAGTTAGTTTATAAAATTAATTATAAGGATTGTAACAAATATTTTAAAGGATAACCGGTCGGATATTTAAAACAGAGAATACATTAACGTCCGGTCTAAAACAGCATCGATTATACTTGTCGCATTCTTTCGATTTCGACGATATCTCGAATAATATTCTTTCTAACAGGGCATTAAATATAAATATAAGAGGGAAAGTTATGGAAACATTCGTGTTTTCTCGCATATAAATAACGTAAAATTTAATGTTACGAGTCGAGCAAATTCGATCGCATTTAATCTCCCATCATTCATATAAATTTGTACTTTTGTTCAGTACCCGGTGAGAGGAGATTGGATTATCCTTTCCTAACAATAGTACATTCGTTTTTTTTTCGTTCAATTTTTATAAGTAGTTATTTTATTTCAGATTCTATGTGGATCGTTTTAGAAAGAAGTATTGGTATATGTAGATCATCCTCATTGTAGAAAGGCTGTAAAAGATCGATAAGAATATTCGATAGTTGAGTTTACAACGGTCGACCTGGTAAAAATTTCATTTTTTTTGTTTTTTCTAAATAGACAACGATTTTTGGAGAGGATATTTCTCGAACATCGAACGAAAAAAAAGAAACGTGAATTTCTGTATGTATCGAGCGAACGGCTAATTGCGCAAATACGATGCGTACACCGAAAAGTAACAGCAGAACGGATGATCATTATCTTCGTGTACAAGTAAGTGTGTAAAGCTGTACAAGAACTTTCGGTGGTAAGCCTCGCAGAAATTTCTGTGGGTCGCACTTAACGTAAAAAAAAAAAAAAACAAAACAAAACAAAAAAAAAGACCACGCTCCGGAGAACGTGTATAATATAGATATTGGCATCGAGAAAGACCGGTTTCGTACACGGATTAAAATGCATATACGAGGACGAAATCGTACGCGCAATTTATACCGTACACCACGACTGTACAGTTATATTTTGAGTATACCATATACATGTATATATATAATATTGATCGTCGGCGCATCAAAACAGACAGGCGCACACTTTCTTCTTCTTCAGCTTTATCGAGTATGCACTTTTGAAAAGACCGTCAATTAGTTTTAACGTATAAAATTATTAATTTCCCTTGGACTTTCTCGAGTTTCCATTGTATTTTTATTTATTTAACTCATATACGTGGATCGAGCAACAACGATGAATCAGCGGTATAACGTTATCACCGAACCTTGGGCAAAAGAAAAAAAAATGTTGAAAATAAGATTTGACGAATTTTTGCGCCGACAGATGATTTTTTTTTGTTAGATTATTTTAGCCTTCTATGAATAATAAAGCAAAAAATACTTGAAACTAAATATTGGAGAGTATCGTAAAGGGATGTAAATATACGTGTCCACTGGGTCTTATTACGATCTGCGTCTTTGCTGCCCTGCATGGCAAATGATTTATAAGTTTATTTTTTCGATGCTTGATATTTTTCTATAGGTTTTAAGCTTCTCACAAGGGCTCGCAGAGTTTTCCTTATCGAGCAATGTAGTGAGTCTTGCGTCGTCCTTTCGTTTGAACAGACGTCTTTTCTTTCCTCGTTTGAAATAAAGTTCACGTTAAAAGATTATGTCGTGTATCCTTATTTTAATATTCCACCTACTATATTTAATAAAAATTCAATATTTTTGATCGTAAAATTCACTTTTTTCACACTAGGTAAGTCCCATAAAGAATCTTGGTAGCGCATGTCGCGCGAGGTGAATGTATATCTTATGTGCATCAGTTAATATATATATATATATATATATATATATATATATATATATATATATAGATATACTCTTTCTTTCACGGTCTGACGTTCGTTATCGATTTGCTCGTACGTCCGGCGCAACGAAAGATCCGACTCGCGCCCTGTCAAGCAGCGCGTCCGCAATTGAGAATTCCTTCGATTTTTGCCCCGTGCGGATTTCGAGTCGCGCCCGCGGCAGCAGCAGGCGCATTTGGTACGCAGGCTCGGGCGCTGCCCTCGAGATCCCGTCGTCTCGAGGCGTCGATCCACGAAATTACATATATAGTACTTATATAGATTTCGAGGCGGACGACTTCGGCAACTCGCCGGCGAAATCGAACGACGCGGAGATCATCCACCCGGGACTGTAAGCACGCGCGCAAGCAATTCGAATGGGTGTGTGTGTGTGTGTGTGTGTGTGTGTGTGTGTGTGCGCGAAGTTGCATTTATTGAAAGGCCATTTGGGCGATATAAACGAGAGTGCGAAATGCTATTGTAATAATTTTTGTCATTGTGCGCGTGGCATAAAAATCTTTCTGATATTATTCTATACACAGGGCAATAATTTTTTAATCATGTTTCGATAATTAATAAATTAAAGATCCGCGTAAGATCACCGCGTTGCATAGCCCCCCCTCCCGCCAAGCCCCGTGTGTTTGAAATTCACGTAGAAACTCAAAAAAATTAATACTGAAAGTCGCTCGATTCCTGCACGGGTTATACGTATAAACATTTGTTACTGGTCTATACACGGACGGGAAAACAGTCCGCGCGACGAATACATTACAATACTGCGAGCGTTGTTTCCGCACGTGCGACGTACACACACACACACACACGAGCGCGGCGTTCACATGCGCACGCTCGCTCGCGATATAAATAAAAGGTTAATAAAACGACAACAACGACGACGCGACAACGAGAACAACAACGGCAACGGCAACAACAAAGGCGCGAACATTCACCTGATTTGGCGACATCCTCCTGCTGCTGCGGGACTCGCGCGGCGCCGCACCATCAGAGGGGGAAACACACAAGCGCCGCGCACATGTATATATTCATATAGATTGGCAAGGAAGTATAGCGCCCCGGAGTCGTCGCAACTCGCGAGTCCGAGAGATATGACGACGTAAACATAAACAACCACTCGGCGAAACTGTATCGCCTACATATATATATATATATATATACACACACATACACACACAGGCATATGCGCGTCAGGTATACGGTATTTCACTCATCTCCGCGAAGCGCCGACCGCCGCGGCCGCCGGTGAAACTCGAACGGCGCAACTTCGCCTCGCCGCGTCCGTTTGATATTCGTATAAATCTTTTTTTCTTTTTTTCTTGTTTTCTTTATCTTTCTCTACGGTTTTCACTATATTCATGCGAAGACTATAGTCGTTTATCGGAGCCTAGGCGTGAAAGCCGGCAACCTTGACTTTCCAAATCGAAGACTGTTCGCGCACTATTTGATCGCAGTGTGCCCCGGTCTCCCGGCGTGTTTCGGTCTTTTTTCCCTCCCGGCACTGATATATCTGTACGATATTTAACAATAATGTATAACGAATAATGTGCGAGCATAAGCCGTCGCTTTTTATTATGAATTTTTCCGTGGCCTCTTTATAAAGAAGGAGGCAGCGAATGAGAATTCCGAAGCTCTCTCACACACTCTCTCGCTCTCGCTCTCTCTCTCTCTCTCTCTCTCTCTCTCTCGCACACACACACACACACTCACTCTCTCTCGCGCGACCTCGTGGTGTTCTGTTGCGCACTTTTTCTCCTCTCTCCCTCTTTCTCTTTCGCTCCCTCTCCCTCGCGATTAGATTAGAAAGAGCGTCCGCGACTTTCGACCCCGTTATACGCGCGCGCACACGCACGCACTGTCGGTCACGTGGGTAACCCCCTCTTCCCTAGATATGTGTATATATATATATATATATATACATATATATAACAATATACAGATAAAGATGCACACAACACTTGGGTCGCCGGCAAAGATCTTTGCCTTGTATGCGGCGATGCGTCTCTGAATAATATCGTAAAGATTTCGCTATAATAACGAGGCCCCCGAATGGGCTATAAATCACAGCACTGTAATTCTTTGCTCCAAAGATTCTTATCATTCCTCTCTCTCTCTCTCTCTCTCTCTCTCTCTCTCTCTCTCTCTCTCTCTCTCTCTCTCTCTCTCGTCTTCCCCTATCTCTCGCGTGGGCACTATATATTAATAACAATGCCGCGGCGAATATAACACGGCCGATTAAAATTATTGTGGACAATAATAGAACTTCAGCCGATGATACAGGCACTATATAATTCTTACTGTACCGCATCGTGTGTCCAATGAATCCGCCCTCGGATCCTCGTCGATATTAGCTTGGGGCTCGAAATTATCCAAGCGCGCCGCCGTCATCGCGCGATCGCCGAACTGTTAATAACCGTTCGTTTGATATTAATCCGGCACGCGCGAGCTCGCGGAGGGAATGTCTTCCCTCCCCCCTCCCTCTCTCACTTTATATATATCTGCACGACGGGGAGAAAGTACGACGATGCGGACTGCGGAGCCCCGCGGCGATCAGCTGATGTTGACGCCAGCTGACGAGGTCGCCTACTGGATTTGGCCCTGGCCGATGGTCAGTGAACCGTCGGCGCGCAGGTATATATGTACACACACGCGCACGCACGCACACACGCACACGCACACACACCTATGCGTATATAATTAAATACGGACACGTATTTAACAACTACGTTATTAGTTGCACATTGCGCCGTGGCTCTCCGTATTGAGCGTCTAGACTATCGGGCGAGATATTATATATGTTTATATATATACTTATATATACAGACAGGCAGACGCGGATGCTCGCGCGGGACGCGCATTATAAAGGAAGATAGCCGGGCTAATACTGAATTGCTATAGACCGATGCGATAGTCGCCGCAGTCGCCGCAGTCGACGACGCCACCGCCGCCGCGCCGCCGACGACGGCAACGACGACGACGACGACGACGATGACGGAGGGCGACGACGGGCGACCGCGCCGTTGGGGAACGGGGACGGCCGCTCTTCCGCGCTATCGCGCCGCCGAGGCACGCACGCGTCGTGCACGATACATATATATATATATATATATATATACAATATACTCATTTCGAGCACGCATCGATGTGTAAATATAATGCGCGAACGAGCCACCGCGCGGTCTAGCCACTCCCGCAGGGATCGTATTGCGGACCGGTCGAGCGCGCCTGCCAGCGTTCGTGTGCCGTATACGTAGGGTATAAAAAAGATACGCTGCTCGTACGAGACGAATTGGACGCAGGAGCAAAAAAAAAAAAAAAAATGAAAAAGAAGAAGAAGAGAGAAAAAATTTGGCGGACGCTCGGGATGGGCGCGTGAACGGTAAAGGTTGGGGGGGGGGGGTTGATCGAGAGTATAAGGAGGGGATGCGAGATTCCGTCTCGTTGGCCTCGCCGGCGGGCCAGACTTTGTTTGCACGTCTCGAACTGTAATGCCGCTCGTTTCGGCGGGCCGGGGAGAATGTGTCCCTGTCACCGGAGCGCAGAGCTTCGATTTACCCGAAGGCTTCAAAAACTGACCATTCATTCGTTCCCCGTTCTCGTAAGACGAGGATTTTTTTTTTTTTGGGGAGGGGAGGGGACAGGCATTCACAAGTTGCCCAACTTGTGGACAAAGGCCGTATAGCTAGCGATGGGCAATATTTTATTAAGTAATGAATTCTGTCATTTTGGTTATTCTAATAAAATGTTAATTTTCATCTCAAATACGAACTTTTAAATTATAGACCCCGTGTGTGCGCGCGTGCGCGTGCGTGTGTTTCCTATAGTAATTAGTGTGTTTTTACTCATTCTAATGGAGTGGTTTTTCTTAAAAAATCTGTAATATTAATGTATAATCATTTTTCTGAAATATATAAATATTTTATTTTTATTTTTAGATTTCGGATATTCTGAAAACCCTAGAAAATGTGATTATAGAACCTGGCCAAGCACTTGTTAGTATAGTGAAAAGGTATTGCATTTTTTTAAGCTCAATTTGATAGAAACAATCAAATGAGGATAATTTTGATATCTATTGGTGTTGCGTTTTAATTCTTTAATATTAATAGCTTTTCAACCCTCAAACAGGGGTGAATTTTTAGAAATTTTTAACAAATGAAAAGTAACGGATATCGTATTTTCTATACAATGAGTAATTTATTACAAAATATAGATTCATATTTTTGTTCGTTGCTTCGCTGCAAAATGTGAAAAAAAGCCGAAATACAGGCTTTGAGCTGATCGCCCCGGTTAGCCCTTACAGTATACAACATATACACTAATCTACGGGCATATTTCGAAACTGGTAATCACGCACAACTAAAGCTAAACCTACAAGTATAACTCACCAAATAAAATAAAACTTGGAATACAATATAAAAAATGATGATGGGTAATGGCTCCGAGTGATTGATTTTGAGAATGTATTATTTTTTGGAATTTTTTCCATATGGAAAAATAAAATTGACGCGGATAAGGTGGAAGATATTTTGGCGCGCAAATAGATTTATGAAATTCGGCCTTTTTACATTTCATACTTGTACTTCGTAACTAAGGACAAAGGAAAGTTATTCACGGCATCGACAGTGCTGTCGATTCTGTTTCCTTCGCTCTTCCCTAGAAGGCCTATCCGAAGAGTAAGGTAACTAACACAGGCGGCTACGGCCGAGGTTACGACGTCCCTTTTCGCAGAGGAAAATATCTACGTATTTATATGTGAAAAATGAAAATTTCCTTTTCTATCTTGTTACTTTCATTCTTACTTCGTTAATTTCCAAATAATTTTCTTATTTCACAATAAACAAACACTAAACTATCTATTCTTTAACATTTATTCCTCATCCATAAAACAGCCTTAAAGCCCATTAACAAGGTTAACTTTCAACCATATTTCAATGCATAATTTAACGCTCTTTCGACTGCAAATATTAACAATAACCAATTTAACCTTAAATGAACATGAATGTCATTATCAAGGTTGAATTGAAATGTTCCATTTGATTTGTTACTGAAAATTTCTACGGAGCCGACCTTTTAATCTTTATGAAATGAAGAAACCCTAGAAAAATTGTTAGCTAATCAGTTATACTCCAACCGCTTCTGATAATATTATCAATGGTTAATATTGACATGTAAAAGTAAGTTTGAATCGCTAAAAGACGCCCTTAACTTTTTCAATGCTTTACTCGAATACCAATTTTCTTTGGTAAGCTAAACTTAGGTAAATTTACTTATCAGTGATTAACTTCATTTACAGATGATATTCACTTAGATGCCAGTCATTATCGCTTAATCCTATATCAAACTAAAAGCATAGGTATATCAAATGTAAATACTTTGATGCGGTCTGTTAATATAGCAGCAGTCGTGTCCAAACTATTATCACCTCTATTGATAAGCCTCAATTCCGCGAGCGGCAGATTAGTTTTCGGTCTAAAGAGTCGTGTAACCGCTCGCTTAGCTGTTCGTTTGAGCTACATTTTAATAGATGTCATATTTTCTTTATATAAATATTGTAATAGATCGATTTAACGATAAAGCTTTTTTCACTAAAAGACTCAAATCATAACAACTTACTACTTTCATTAGCGTATAAGGACGTTCTCTTAAACTCAGTCTTCGTGGAGATATAGGGCGCTTTTTATATCACCACTAGAACTATCACTGACAGTGCTCTACCTGCATTGGAAATTAACGTTTTCTATTAAAAGATGGATAATCGAGATTCCAAGCGATAGAGAACAATACTTTAATTGGAACAGTAAATTTGAATAATTTAAAATCGTTGAATTATGTCTACAAGACATTGTTATCTTTATTGTGAAATTTCGCATCCGATGGTTTACTAAGTACTATTTTCCAATACTCATCAGTGGCATGTATGAAGAAACTTCGCCGATCTAGTTTAAGACACCACTTGAAGAAGGCAAACAACTAGTGTCAGGAGGGAGCTTTGGGAATCAATAAAAAAAACAGAGCTTTCTAATGAAGATGGAAGTGAAGATGCTGCAATTTTCAAGAAAATGTCAAAAGGCTTTGCTTTTGAGTTCCTTCAGGATCGAAACGATATAAAATCAGGATCCTTTTAATTGGGAGTAAACATTTGTTACACAGATGGGTAGATTTAAAGTCAGCTGAAACTCAGCTTTTAAGCTAATTGGTTAGAACATAGTTTATAAGGCAAAGAATAATTAGAGGCAGACACACAAATATTTACATAGAATATATGATCACGTTGAAATTTTTATACTAACCTTTCAAAACACTCGCTATTAGTTAATGAGACTGTATAATGTTCTTATAAATTGGACAATGAAAATAAGGTGTGTGTTACCTAAATCCTAATTCAGAAAAAACATAAAGGTAATGCAAAAAGCAGGTCTCTTTACAGAATAAGGATTTTAATTTGGTCTAAATAATCTAATAACAAATATAATTTTATCGATTATGTAAAAATAAGATTATTCTGATTATTTTTCTTACAGATAAATAAAATACGAATTGATTATTATGAAACATCGAACGTTATGGCATGAATTATGAAACTTTCACACGTAAACGTAACATCCCAAAATTCTGCACTTATATTTTCACCCCGTTACAGAAAAATTGAGATATAATACAGAAATTTATATTTAGATATTAGTACACGTATCCAAAAGTTAATCTAAAGTTATCGATAAAAAGACATTTTTGTCCCATTAGTGTAGAATTAAAAAAAAAAGTCGTTCTTATCGAAGACACATAATATGTAAGAATTTAGCTAAAAATTGGTTTTAATTAATTGGTTCAGTAGTTCTGGCTAATTCATTTTAATTAATGAATCAGTCGGTTGGATTATAATATATTCAAGTGTTATTGAAAATTAAGTAAAATTGATGAGCGTGTGGAAAATTTCAAGAAACAGAAAAATTCGTTTTTTTTTTAAATATAGTGTCACTTTGGATGCAATTATTTGTTAAATCTGTTTAATAAGCTATTTATTATCTACTTTACTGTCTTGTTCTCTATTAAAACCCATCTAACAGTATATATTAATGGATTTTATGTGGAAAAAGAAATTTTTTTTATTCGACAATTATATATAATTGCGGAATTTTCTTCAAACCAATCGATAGAATATTTTATTTTAAGCATAAATTGCAATCGCAATTATCGCGACTGAATCTTCCCGTTCGCATAACATTAGCTAATGCACGGAGATCTGTGTACAAATATACATAACGCCAATATTAATAAATAGAAATCTCTCTTTCTCCTGCAATAAATAAAATTTAAAAAAAAGCGTCAATTAGGATGTGACATAAGCAACTTCAATTTTTTAGAATTCGATATAGAATAATTTAAGTCATAGATTAAGACCAAGATATTTGTTATGAATATTTGTTATACTTTATCGATCTTTACATTTTTCCTTATAGTATCAATAGAACATTATTCTACCATTTCTCCATTTCGATCATTATTTCTGGATACAAAAGTAAGGTACATGAAAATCTCTTAATTTTTATTTTCAGCTTAATGTTGATCAAACAAGTGATGTGATTGAGAATTGAAATTTTACTTTGCAATTATTGGTAACATTTCATAGAAAGGCTATTTTTAACTAGGATCTATTAAAGTTATGTCGACCCTTCCCTTGTTTTTTCTTTAATATATTAATCCCTGACCGTTTGCTTTAAAGAACGCTATTAATATTTTCTCTTTCGAATTCCGTAAAAATTCGATCTTCGATCAAATAAAAAAAATCCAATTCAATTAGAAGAAACAAAAAAGAAGAGACGCGTAAGGATAACTTTCAAAATTCCACGCAAAATTTAGGCTTTTCCCGTCTTTCTCAAATATTTTGGCTTCGAGTCAATATATATATATATATATATATATATATATATATATATATATATATATATATCACATGTTCAATGAGGAAGTTGTTTCTTATCGGAGCAACGAGCCAAGCTTTGAAGTTGAGATATTGAAAAAAAAATCATAATAATAATAATAATAATAATAATAATAATAATAATAATAAACGACGTTTTTCGAGAAACTATTGCCCAATTTCTCACCCGCGAAATCGATAATTGCGAAATTTCTGTAACAGATGTCTCTAATGGGATACTTTACGCATTGCGCGGGGCGCATCGTATACACAACGGTAATTGTTGCAAATAAAGCCGGCTTATTATCGGGCGCGCCTCCGCACGTCTCTTTCCTGAAGTCGCGCGAGAAGTGCGCGAACGGCGAGCGGCTCGCAATAAAAAAAAAAAAAAAAAAAAAAACCCGCGCGGCGTATGCACGAGGGCTGTCGAGGTCCGGCGCATAAGCGGTCCGATTCGAAAAATCAAAAGTCGAGCATCGTTAACGCGCCGAATGGAAAGCGAGTCGACGCGTGCACTGTGCCGTCGATTTAAAAAATAAATCGGCTGTGTAACCGGCCCAAAGGCGATCGATCGAAATCTGCGCTTCTGTTCGTTCTTGCAATTTGTGTCGGTCGCTTGGGAGGAATTGGCAACGGCATAGAGGCAAAAAAAAGAACGCAATATCGCGTAAACGTACGTAGCATTCGTTACCTTCGATCGTGTCTTCCGCCTCCTTCTGTCCCGGAGGCGTACAGTGCGCCACCGGCGCCACCCCTATAAATCAATTTAGCACGGCGCAACGTCGCAGTCCCATCCTGGCGCGCTCGCTCTCGTTCGGGCTGGAAGCGCGCGAAAAATCAGTTTCGCCGGCCTAACGAGTGGTCCGCCGATTGACTTTTCGCCTTGCTCCCGGCCGGTGAGGTTTTTTCTCAGAGAGAGAGAGAGAGAGAGAGAGAGAAACTTTAGCCAGGGGTGGTGGGGGATGAGGGGTCAATCTCGAGAGTCGGACATTGGAAAACTATGCGAGAAGAAAAGAAGAGAAAAAAATATGTAGGCGCAGCGACGAGGGTGCAACAACCGCGAACGTCGTGGGTCGGTCGTGGGTGTCGGGACGTCCGGACAGTGGCCCGAGGACGCTGATTACGTCGATATTGTTATAGATGCGGCCGGATGCGGCCGTGACGAGTTCGATTGGAGTTGCTTTTCTGCGATATTAAAATTTTGTTCTTGTTGTTATTCTTATTGTTTTTTAATATCGTCACAGTTCATCATGAAAATTTCATCGGTATTTTTCCTTTCTTATTTCAATTACATTGGCTATATAATCTTCATTTTATATCGATTCTTACAAATATTATAGTTCGTCCAATGAATTGGGAAAATTGCCTCGCCGATGCCAATTTTCCATCGTCCAATTGTGAAGGCAATTAAATAATTAATTGAAATTTATTAAAAATTAATTAAGCTTAGACGAAGAAAATTATGTACGTATCGTCCTATAGATCACCTGTTCCGGTCATCGGTAGAGACGCGACGATCTATTCCCAGACGTATAAAAAAATATATAAATATATGTACATATATATGGAAATATTTAAATATTTTCAATCCATACGGCTTGCATTGAATTTCCTTGACAATTATTTGAGAAAGCCATCCGTAGCGCCGGATTTTAATTGTATATTAATTATAAATTTCACCGGATAGTTCGCCGATCGACGATGAAGGCGCCTCGTATCATTTTCACATACTATAATTAAAAAAAAAAAAAAAAAACTCCTGTTTAACGCGTTCGAAAATTTCAAGCGCAACTCGTCCGCGCACTAACGCACGCACGAGTGTTTCGAATGTCAATCGCTCGGTTTTATTGTTAAATGGTGTCGTCGTTACGATGCTTTTCCATTGCCGTACGCGCGCGATTCGAAGACTCCGACGCCGGTGTAAATTAGTCGTAAATAAAGAGCGCGCTTAATCGCTCTAATTGTAAATATTGTAGAATTAAAGTATTTATTTATCGATTAAAATTCTAGTTATTATTATATAGTAATTAGCTTCGTGTAAAACGTCTCTATATTGTTTGCATTAAAATTTAAAAATAAGATATTTTCTTTATCACTGATAGACTTATGCATGTTTATAGTTTAAGAAAGTAGAGCTATAAATTTGAATTTAATGTTATGATTTTCAATGTTAGAATTATTTAGTCTGATATTATATTAAAATAATGTGAAACAGTTTCTAAGAAGTTTGATAATATTGCTTTGACATTATATATATATATATATATATATATATATATATATATATATATATGTATATATATATATATTAAATAATACAATCAGCGGAAATATATACTATATCCATCTGTATACTATATTTGAACGGTGGTCGACGTGGCATTAAACCACCCGACGATCGAAAGTCCATGGAAAGTTATTAAGGTGTAATCTTGCGGGCTCTGATCATTCGCACATCGCCGTGGATCCGATCGCGGGAGCTTTACGAGCGTGTCCATCAATCCGAGACAGGCAGTCACGGCCACTTTACCGATCGTCGCCTCGTTCAACGCACGGAAGGAATTCGTTAATTTGCAGTCGTGTACCGCGTTCCGCGCTCTCGAATTCTTCTCTGAGCAAATTAGAGCTTTTTCTATTTGCTATACGTATAAATACGCGAGAGCTACAAATTTCCTGTTTATATTTATATATATATAGACTTCACTGATGATTGGTTAACCGATCCCTATAATAAATATATTAACGTTCATTTTTCATTAAACACTTCAGCGCGTTAAAACCAAGATCTCGTACAGCATTCGAAAACGAAATTGAAATTGACAAATATTTTTATCGGTCTCACAGTCTTTGTACAATAATCTAATGATAAGTATACAATGACAGTCGGATTGTCCTTGTTTACAATCACCCCCCCCCCCGTACACTGAGAAAAAAATATCTGTTATCAAGTAAATATTTTCTTGTTTTGTACCAAGTAAATTATTTTCTTAAATTGAGAAAGCATCTTCTTAAATCAAGGAAGTATTTACTTAATGCAAGAGGAATTCACTTGAATCGAACCACGTACTCTTAACGTATCTAGTCAATATTTTCTTAATTTAAGAAAATGATTTACTTGGTACAAAACAAGTAAATATTTACTTGATATCGGGAAAGATTTTTTTCAGTGTAGAATTTGAAATAACAAAACTACTAATAAAAAAATAAAAGAAATGAGAGTGAAATTACAATTGTTGGCAAAGGATGAAAAAATACAATAGAATGAAATAAAGTTAAAAATTAAGAATCAAAAGATAAAAATAAAATGAATTTATATTCCATGTTAATTAAAGGCAACCTGACCCAACATACCTAAATTTAAATTTACCTTCGATGTCCGACTTCATCTTCGGGGGCTAAGCGTTCGTAAACGAAAATTTCCTATCCGATCCTTTGACACCGATCTTTCCAGGTCTACGTACAACAAAAAACAAAAAAATAAAAAGAAATAAAAAAATACAGCTGATTAATCGTCGTGCGCTCGGTATCCTGTACAGTTTCAGCGTCAGATTAGCGAAATCGACAGGCCCTCCTCCCAGTTCCCCGGGTATGAGCCACGTCCTTACAGAAACGCGGACATCAATGCGCATTAAGTTAATCATCCTCGAAATCCTCAACTGTTTCGTAAATTCGTCGAGTATGTCCTGTCAACGCGTCGTCTAGCGTCAAATGTGGCCGCGCGCTATGGATGGTCGATTGGAATTAATATATTATGCACATGTACCTACATATTTATATAAGTCAAATATGAGATAAAGTGAGAATCGAAGCATCATTGTTACGTGACACATCGGTTTAGCTTCGAGCATCCAGCATTAATATCAAATTTTTAGTATGGAAAAACATCTGTTTCCAGATATCATTTTTATTTCACCGAGGTTGGTATATATATATATATATATATATATATATATATATATATATACTTGAAATTCTTCCGTTGAAAAATTATCACGGCTCCAAATATAAAACGTTTGATTTAAAACTGTACTATCTTCTGTCTATATAATATACATGATAAAAGTCAGACAGCCTATTAATTGGAAAAGTCTCGATGTACTTGAAAACACAAAAAAAAAAATTAAATCAGTATATTGATTTTACCATATGTATATATATATATATATATATATATATATATATATATATATATATATATATATAATATAATTTGTAATAGCATTGTAAGCATATGTAAATAGCAATTGTAAATACATAGAATTTGTACTAGCAACATACGAAAATAGTTAATTTACAATCGACAAGTGATGAATATTTTTAACGTATTAAATGTATAAATTAGAAGAACCTATCGCATCCTTAAGTGCGCCTATGAATTAATCGAGACCCGTGCTACAATCAAACTTACGATTTTCGATCATTGCAGGAATGTTGAAATAACGACGCATCATTTATGCGCCTGTTATTACCGACGTGATACTCGACGCCACGCCGGTACGTCAACGTAAGCTCATACAGCTCTCGTTTGAATAATAATGAGAAGAAAGAAAAAAAAAAGAGGAAGAAGAAGAAGAAGAAGAAAGCAGGTCTACGTTAACGATCCAAATATTTGGCGGGCCGCTGAAAACGAACCGATTAAAACTCCAACGCGCCGCTGCGCTGGCGCGCGTCGCGGCTCGACGCGAAATTATCAGTACCGTAATATTTGTCCGGTTGACGGTTTTTAACTTTCAATTCGACTTCCGAGCAGAGAGCTCTTCTGGCGAGAAATCAGTAAGTGGCTCGCCGCAACGCCGGGCGATCGCAGACTGGCCAATCGCGAGGCCGAAGAAACTTCTCCAAAACGAATTAGACAATTGCATATCAATGGCGTCTGGTACGAGTGCGCGTTTGAATTAAACGCGACGTTGATCCAGTGCGCTTTATGTTTTCTTTATGTATTTTTTTTTTTTTTTTTTGAATTTCAAATTTTCGCAGCTTTGTAATTATTTCAGAATTGTATCTTCGTCTTCAATTTAACGTTAAATGTAGACCACGATTTGTATATTTCGAAATGTCAATTTTTCCATCGAACGAGAAAATTCCATAGACATTTATTTCTATATTTCCAATTCTCGAAATAAAATAATTCGATTTAAAAAAAAAAAAAAAAAAAATTAATACTTATGTCAGTCGATGATAATGAACTTTACGAGGATAGAGTGTCAGCTGTTTCAAGCAAAACCCATAAGGGAAGAAGATTATAAGTTTATTTACTTTTCTTGCCCTGTAGCCTTATATTTGTTTGCGTTAAATTATTGTAATCAAGATTTAGGAATAATACCATGAAAGTGCACGCGAATAGTTTTGCTTATATATATATTTGTACTAATACATTTGTTCAAATTTCCATCTCTGGGTCTCACTAAATTGTAATAAACAATACTCTAATATATTAAATTACCGATGTGTGTGTATGTGCGTGTTTGTTAAATTTGTTAAACTGTTCGATAAGCAAAAAATACATCTTCCTTGCTAATGTAAATGTAAATATTCGTACGTTTCCCCGATTAAGCAGGAACTGATTTAAGTTCTGAAATGCTTAATTCATGATTTTAAAACACGACGCATATTATGTTATTGAAAAACATTTATATAAAGACTTCAAAATAGCTCGTATCTTCTTTATTCTTTCCTTCTTATACAATGTTCGCCAGTGTATAATTCGTGTCAATATGTATATTAAAGCTTAATGTTGCACGAGTAAAGCAAAGAGTTGTCGATTAGTATATATATATATATATATATATATATATATATATATATATATATATATGTACGTACGTATGTATGTGTATGTATATATATATATATATATATATATATATGTTACCAAATAAAATAAATTATTTAGAAATTACAATAAAAGTTCAATTGTTTTTTTTTTTTTTTAATAGATTTGATTTTATCAATTTGACTTTTGAGTTTTGCATATAATTTTAAGTTGATCATAATTGATTATATACGAGAATGTATAAATTCTAGATTATTGAAGTTTTTAATAAAATTTTTAACTATTATCGGAACGTTAGATAATCGCGCTCGATTTGGCGAAAATTTATGAATGCAATAAGCTAATGCTCTGTTTGAAGGTCGTTTGGAAAATAAATTAGATCTCACTGCATTGAAGCACACAACTTTACTATTGGTTCCAATGATTCAAAAGTATAGATTCGTTATTCAATATATATATATATATATATATATATATATATATATATATATATATATATATATATATATAATATAATATTAAGGCTTCAGTCAAATTGTCGCCGTATTTGCCTCAAATTATAGACATTTTGCAGTGAACTTTATATTCCCAACAATAAAATAACAGATCTCAGAAAAACAGCTTTATATTTACTTATATTATTACACTATTGCCGTATACAAGTTCCATAAAAACTGAATTTCAATAACTGAAATTGCGAAAATTTTCAACAAAACAATTTGTACTTCGCCAAATATACATGATCAAAATTTATACTACCTTTAACATAGAAGTATATATAGAATAATAATCAAAGCAGTAACAGTGATATTAAGCCTCTATTACGCAGGAAGAAAGAATATTTTACCTTTTGAGCACAGAAATTTTTTTTATTTTTTTTTCACCACATTACTGACAGTTGTATCAATGGGAGATAATGAAAATTCTTACAACGATGTACATTATATGGAAGAGAAACCGGCGTGTAACGGTATGCTCAAAAGTGATAGATTATATACACGTGCATATCGTAAAAGTATCCCGGAGATAAGTTTTAGTGCGCCCGATTAAAAGAGATATCTCGTATTCGGCTTATCGTCGCTGAATAGCGCCTAAAATGTGTGTGTGTGTGTAACAACGG
Source organism: Sycobia sp. Sy_11 (assembly GCA_018907035.1). Lineage (NCBI taxonomy): Eukaryota > Metazoa > Arthropoda > Insecta > Hymenoptera > Epichrysomallidae > Sycobia > Sycobia sp. Sy_11. Next base: position 1,785,616 of record JACCIC010000080.1, on the reverse strand, counting down.
GAGTTTTTCAAACCCGCCTTCGAGGCGCTCTAACGCGCCACTAGATCAAGTCATCAACTTTCATGCCACTATATACGAGCTCTATATTATACACATATACACGTCAATTTGCATAATAGCACAAAATGTACTTACTATAGTTCAATATTTGCTATTCGCGATGTTGAAGACTAAATTGTTTTTTTTTATTGTAATCATTGCACATTGAAAAGTACATTTTTTATGGGAATAAAATTTTTTGAGAAAAGATTGATTGTTTTTTTTTATATATATCCTAATTTACTATAATAATAATTACTTATTAATCAATTGAAGAATTTTCTTTACCGAACCTTCGTACGTTCTCGCATAAATTGTCACTAAATAATCACTAAAACTCGAATAAATTGTCACTAAAATTTGAAATAATCGTAAGCGAAGTAAGTGCTATGAAAAAAATAAATATTTTTCATTTAATTATATATTTAATTATATACCATTTAATTTTCATATAATAACGTATAAAATTAGTATCTCTAAAATTTATACGAAAATCTATGAAGAAGATAATTAAATATGTTAGAAAAATTGGATATACCATAGATATATCTAAGCTTCATACATAGAAGTAAATTTCCATTGTATTTATTTTTCATTGCTTTTAATCATTGGATATATATATATATATATATATATATATATATATATATATATACATATATACATATTATAATTAATCGCATTATCAGTTTTAGATGCTACTGTGTGTAATTTATAAAAATCTTCCAATACAACTAACATGCGGTATTTAGTTTGTTTTAGTATCTACTCGCAATAGTCAATGAATATTCACGAGCAATGTGAGGAGCCTATTATACGATAAAGGCATCAATAGAATTATATCTATATATATATATACTAGCATTCCCCGACTCGGCTTCGCCCGAGATAATAATTTAACCGATTTATTAAACAGTTTAATAATACCAATATGTCAAAAATGCTCTATTTATAAGTAAAAAATCTATATATACGTGTAGATAATTTAACCTATCGTCGCTCCCATATAAAAAGATGCTATCTCAGCGTCTGCTTCAAAAACCTGCTATTTAGACCATTTTTTTATTTCAATTTCAACTGACTCTATTAACTATTTATTCGCAATATTTAATTTAAAATATCAAATTATACGAATTCCCCGTAGCGGTCGTCTCGAAGCACCTGGACGTCGTATTCTACCGCCGGAACACAAAATTAAAATATTTCCCCGTAAAAGTCATACACGTAAGCAATATATATATATATATATATATATATATATATATATATATATATATATATATGTATATGGTATATTTTGGCATTTGAAATTCAAAACCGTGAATATTTAGTTATCGATGCCAGCGTAAATTGAAGCATAAAAAAATGATCTGCAAAATAGCAGGCGGACAGTAAGATAGTATCAGAGATAGCACGTTTTTATACTGAACCAACAATATATATATATATATATATATATATATATATATATATATATATATATATATATACAAATTAACGTTCAGACTGCGCGTTATTCATTCTCAGATTAGTCATGATTGTGTCGCTTGGTCAATATTCCCTCCTCATCTATATAAGATAAAAATTACCCAGGTTTATTGTAGAGAAGGATAAATTTTTTTTTGGTCTGGAACAAAAGTTACTTATTAAAATATGTGTTCCAATGTGCGGGGATTTCTAAAAATTTTATTTATTCCGATTGAAATGCATTATGTGAAAATTTGACAGAGGCTGGTCTGAGCCGCGTGAGTCATGAAATTGAAATTTAACCAAGGCCGTATAACGATTTTCATAAATGTAATTCGAACGCGCAAATAATGAATGTGCCCAATGGGTAAATATGCGGTCGATGCGCGGTACTTTCCGGTTTTTATAATAATTTACATCAACGACAAATCATTTTCAAACAATAACAAACGCAGATTTACATATATTTCGTTTCTGTATTTATATATGTAATATAGAACTTTGCTAAATCAACGAATTCGAGTGAATGCGAGCAAGTTAATATAGCTAAATGTTTTTTTTTTATCAATTAGATTTATTAGTATAATTTATTCACCATAACCATTTACTACGTTCACGATACTCGATATAACACAAACTCGATATATCAGTTAATTTGTGAAATTTCATTGATTCTGATTCAGAGCGCGCATATATTAATAGATGAAAACTCGAGGTCAACTCCGTTCTAATATTAAACATATGTATATATATATACATACATATGGGAGGTTAAAAAGAGGCTCAAAAATTTTCACGAATATCACGCTGGGAACGGGCTCGATTTATGTCCGCCCGCGCGGATCTCCCGTCGGCTCGACCCAAGGCAAGGGTCGTTGTAGAGCTTCGTTAACAACGCAACGACAGCGACGCAGAGAAAAAAAAATATTCCGATTCGTAATAAAATCTTATAGAAATACGATTCAGCCATCGTACGAGTTTTGCCTAAACGCTCGTTTTCTTGAGATTTTTTATAAATTACAAGCTTATACATCACACGCACACATAAATGCGCGCGCGCGCGCGCGTTATATACGGACAGGACGCGTGTCCGATAAATTCACTTTCCCGGGAGCTCGGAGCTATATCATAGATTTAGCTATATCATAAATTTTATGCGCAGACAAGTCGCGAGCGCGAGACGAGAGAACTTATATATATATATATATATATATATATATATATATATATATATATATATATATAACCCTACAATAATGGCCACCGCGCGCACGTTCCGTAGGGAGTTATATTTGCCAACACAATGGAGTCTTGACCAAGGTCTCGCCATTCCGCCCTTTTTCTACTTCGTCATATCGACACGCCGTTTATCGGAATTTGGATAACGGCTTCGTCTCCTTTCACATTTCTACATATTACATATATATATATATATATATATATATATATATATATATATATATATATACACACACGAAGGCTTGGCGATATAGATGGATACGCTTGTCCTTAAATAATGAAATCTATGTATGTATATATAATATAACAAAAAGCCGGAATTCTATCGAAATATTGGCTAAAGTTTAACCGAGTTTTTTTTTCTCGAAATTTGCCACAGTTATAGGCTAATGAAAGCATTGTCGTTATATTGATATGTTCGTTAATAACGATCAATAGTCTGTCTACTGTAAATAATATATGAAGATAGGATTTTCTAAAAATGATTACTTTCTTTTTTTTTCTGGGACCAAGGCGAATTCGGTTGGATCATTCTCGGAAATCACGCGTACTTTCATTTTATAAGAATAACGATCACCAGTGGTTATCCTGTATATATATACAGGTACAGTTTTTCCATCTATATCCTAGGGCTGCTACAGTGCTCTTTGAAAAAGGGCTAATTGGCGCCCTTTAAGAATATCTATATCAGATACTTTACTATAGATATATGATTCCGTTAATAAAATTAAAAATGTAGAAATAAACGTGTAACATCGCATTTACATCAAATAAAACCTTGCGTCGGTTCGCGATGGAGACCCAGAGCAATGGTCAGAATGCCGCCATCGTATTTTGGAAAGGTCCACCTTTGTTCGATGCAGTTGTCATAATTCACGATACTCGTTATTCATAAGTAAGAAGTATATGAATCGATGGCTTAGGATAGTTATCTCTGGGTCTTCGTCTATCGAGTCACGCCTACATTATACTCGTCGATTAAAGAAGGTGTGATGTACACGACATCTTAAGTGCATGCGCTGCAGTGCCCAACAAGCTCCCAAGATAAAGTGTCCAAACTATAACAAAATCTCTTGTTTGCATTGCTTTACTTATCGAATTACTATATGCAATTTAGTATTTTATACCAAATAACAATAAGTGCATAAAAAGTTAAATCGTTTAATATGCGTTTTATTAAACCCGAGGCCTTTCTTTCTTCTTATTCAACTATCAATTTCTTCGTGTTCATACCTTCTTTTAACAAGGGCTCACAACTATCTCACGCGTGAAATATCAAAGGCTTCGAAGTCTCTATTCTACTTGCCCAACTAGCGTCACTCGATAAATTTAACATTAAGCTTTGAACGCGTTTTAAATAAGTACTGCTCCTGAAAACGTTGACGCTGAAAAGATACTGTAATATATATTGAAAGAGTATTGGAAAAAAAATCAGCGGCTTCCAATGACGCTTTCGCTATATAATTAAGGACCAGAGTTAGAGAATTATTACTGCATGAAACATAGAATACTCGAGCATTATACTGTATTGCACGGTTGATTCATCGTTCATCGCATTAGACCCATTGTATACCTCTATTTATACGTCTCCGCCGATATCTTGTAGCTTCTAAGCTTAAAAATTCTTAAGTTCTTAAGTTATCCGATTATAATATCATACATTTATTTTCTGACGAACTTTCTACTGGTAGGAAGCCGAAAAGCTTTCATTAATTTTAATTTCGAGATCATCGGAAAATATACCGATTGATATATATCTTGTTACAAATGTCATTTGCTCTATTTTACTAATGTCGGGAGAACAAACAAAAGTAGAGAAATTTTATTGAGATTTGTTTATTTCATTAATAATGCGGGACTTGATACTATAATCCAACATATCTATAATTTCTTAAATTATTCTTTCGAAATATTCTGTGGAAATTTTTTTCCATAATAAAATCAAATTCAGATATAATAATTCGACTATTTTGAAAAAATTTCCGTTATTATAATTAGACCATTTGTTTCTTGTACTTTGGAAAAGCACGACTATTTTTAGCGTGTGTTTTAATCACCCGTAATAAATCGCTATACTTTTGAGAATAATATCACGACAATTTTTTCATATTCCTTTAGACTCGAATGAGACATAGTATTTAAGGCTTTATTTTGCTTTATAAGCCCAAAAGTTTAATTTATCGATAAAAAATCTTATTTCATTGGTTTTGTAAAGGTAAAAAACTGTATAAGCATGAACTTTGGCAATGAAAGTTTTTCTTTAAAATCTCTACTGCTTGCCCGACGCGCAAAATTAAAACGTAAAATTGGCGATCCTGAAATTTGGTGTCCCTGAACTTTGGCCTCTTAGAGGCGGGCTCTGCGTGTCCCTTAATTCTGATCGGAGACATCTTTAACACAAGCTGCAAAATTGAAAATAACGACATTTTAACTAATTACTTTTAATATATTAGCATAGTACATCCCATGTTCTGTTCCATCATCATAACTTATTATACGACTTCATTAGAGCAAGGTATACTTCCCTCTTTTTCTCTCGATATTCCCATCTCACGAACTGTGTATATCTATATTTGAAGGTCCCTGAATAATATACGCTTTTCCTCTCTCTCTCTCTCTCTCTCTCTCTCTCTCTCTCTCTCTCTCTCTCTCTCTCTCTCTCTCTCTCTCTCTCTCTCTATCTCTCTCTCTCTCCATTTAACGGATGTATTACAAAAGAGTGTAAGAAAGCATTTTCAACATAATATAAAAAATGAAAGGAGCTCTTTTATATGTTTCCATTTTTTTTCTCCTCTAAAGACGGATAAGCTGAAACAATTTTAGCAATTCTCAAGAGCATCTCAAATATCATCGGAACGGTGCAAAAGTGGGATTGAATGATACAATAGAACGTTGAGCGCAAACGAGCGAGTTAGTATGTGTATATGTATATATATATATATATATATATATATATATATATATATATATATATATATATGGATGCACGATTCCAATTATATAAGGAATTTTTCCATTTGCCACGGTAATTGCTGGGGCCCGGTTAAGTTGTGCCGGCCGTCAGAACGTATTAAAGATTCCGCTGAAATATACGATTATATTAAAGGGACGTTTTCGAGATAATGATTATAATTTTATAATCTTCTAGTAAATTGCTTTATATATATACGGGTTATAAGTATGGGATATTAGAGCTGATTGTGTGTATGTGAAAAGAGCCTTAAATACTGGATATTCGAGGCGACTGACGCGTCCACAGACAGCGATACATTTTTCATCAGTTAATTTTTTCGACCACTTTAGTGTATAAATAGTGTATATAAATTAGCACCATTTCTAATCTTGCGTCGAAAACTCATTCATTTCATTAATTTGCGCCAAAGAGTAGCATAAACGTTAACTTTGGCGTCGACGACCAACACATTCAGTTTATGTGCGCCGAAGACTGGCATAATACTTAATATAAGCGTCGAAATTTTGCAACAGTAAAATTATTTTTCTCTTATATACGTGCTGGATAAATATCTTAATTGCGCGAAAGTTTTCCGTACGATAAATTGACAATTATATGCACCTCGATGACGTTTATTTTCATGTATTCCATACTCTTCATCGTGTGTTATATGTGATATTTAAATTATAAATAATAAATAAAATATCTATCTAATAATACAAATATAGATAATAAAATCATTCTATGGACATATTTTTTTTTATTCATTAAAGATGAAAAATCCAATTTCCAAGCTACACATTATTTGTTTCGAAAGAATAATGTCTTACTTCGATATTTTAATATCTGAATGAGGAAAAGTAGGTACTGTATTTTTATCAATACTAGACAAATGTACCACACTTTCACATCAATAAATTATCTGCTATCTCATTACCATTTTTACATCTAATTTGATACACATTCAAAATAAAGAGCTTTTTGCCGAATAATTGCCGTTATTTGACGAACAATAAACGTATGGAGACTTTTTCTAAATTAAGATTAAAAACCATAACTTTTCTAATGCATTATTTATTCTGGGATTGTAGTTTTATCTCGAAATACATTGGCGTCGTAAAAATGAAAGATTTATACATTTATCAAATATAAACTGATAAAATCGTAATTCTTGATGGAAACCCAGCGAAATTCCGGAAAGATTTGGTTTTGAACTCCATTGGGGACACATGCAAATCGAAACGAGCATGTATAAAAAAATACAGATTATAACGCAAAAATCATATAAACCATGTATACGCATACGAATGCGAAAAAATTAATTTTTTCTTTTTATCACGACTTAATATCGTGTACTCTGGATTGAAAGCCGTCAGAGGTAAGAACTATTAAATTAAATATATATATATATATATATATATATATATATATATATATATATATACCCATGCGCTGATATTTTGCGTCATCCAATTGAAAAAAAAAAAAAGAAAAAGATACGTTAATTCATTGAACAGTTAAATTAATTCATCCAAACAATGGCCGTGTATTGATTGACTCTGGCCAAAATCCACAATTCTGTACCAATGTCTACATGACTCGAACGAAATCCTAAGTGCACACACACTTTGCCGATCAGACGGAGGGGGGATCGAGTCAAGCGCTAGCTGCAAAGAGGATGACGACGGCTCCGCGTCGCTCTTCGGCGTCTCGGATACGGACTCGTTGCGCATATATACGTGTATACACGTGGAAGTTCGAGTGCCGCGATCCCGTCGGCACACAGACGCGCTCGTTCGCTACGCACGTCCGCGCAAACGTGCCAATTGTAAACTGAGGCGATGTATAATTATACGCACACACTTGTAATAATGTACTGGTTATCGATTTTGCCCCTGGGTGACAACGATGCACGCGCATGGGACACGTTATATACCCATGCGGTCGGCGGTGAAGAAGAGGCAGTTTGATGAAAAATTGCATTCGCGTCCCGTGTAAATTTCTTTTGACGACGACTCGATGGCACTTCGAGGCGGGGCGTGGTGACGCAACGACGCCGCAACCGCGGCGGATGTTGGAATTTTGGACGACCACTCTCGATCGACGGCACACAGCGATACGCATACGTAGATGAACTTTGGCAGCCCCATAAGTCGCTCCCCTCCTCCCTCCCCCCCCCCAACGCCGCTCGGAGAATAAGTTCCAATTTCATCCTGGCGTAATAAATACAACGCTCGAACGGATATACCGTCCGGATCGCAAAGAACCGTCAAGCACGGTTCGAGACGCGTCGGGAAGTGGATTGAGAGATTTGTCGATGCATCGTTCGGCTACGATCTGCGGATAATTTCAAAAAAGAGCCACGAAGCATTTGGTCGTTAAATACGGCAGGATTTTTATTAGAAATCATCTGCGAACGACATAATACCGATTAAAAGGGCCGATAGAATTGTACATTCTATACTGTTGGGTCGAATGGAATATGAAAATATGGTGTATATATATATATAATATTGTGTATTATATTTGCCACCTCGAGGATTGAAAATCAATATGATATGACCTCCGGCTTATATTATCAAAATTATTACGATTTTATATATCTTAGATATAGATAAAGTGATTAAAAAACGTATATGCCTTTCGTTTCCCACGTGACGATTCCCACATTTTCAGATAAGGCTGTAATCTCAACATTGACCAAACAATCGCGAATGAAGTATTAAAGCAGGTAGCGAGATGATATTCTTTTTTTTCTAATTTCATGGGAAAGAAGAATATTTGAAGATGTTGTGATCGAAATCATCAATTCTATTTTTTATCATCACAATCACTGGTCTAGAGCCCATTCCAAAATGACATTTTACCATTAAGTAAAAAAAAAAAAAAAAGAAGACATACCTATGCGTATCTAAACCGATCATGTTTCGACGTTTATTGTTCCGATACTATTTTTCTGCTGGTATACTGTACTTATAAACATTGGATTACAATCCTTTTTCAAACTGTATTTAAAGCACGTAATAAAATTTGTACCTGCGCTAAAGCGCTCATATACAGGGTGATACTCCGTTATCTTTATCCGTTCAATCGTCTATAGATAAAATTCTTATCTCCTCTTATACGTCTGAATCTGCTGAAGAATAGCTCGTAAATGTAAAATCTTGTAATAGTAAAGATATAATGGCATTTTCGTGAGAAAGCGATTTCTTTTATTTTTATGACAGCGTTGCTCAATCGACTAGGAAAAAAAATCAATTATCTTGATTTTCTGGTGCACGCTTTTATTATACCACTGATGATAAATTTACATTTGTATATTATATTTTATGTAAACTGCAAAGTTTAAAAATTTTACTCGTACTTAGTAATGATGTACACAATTAAAATTTACGCAGGAGCTATTTTTTACTATTAGTACAATTATATTGCAAAGAGATTAACAATTAAGCATTTAATTTGATAATTTTCTTTGAACTGATCAATCTTATAAATTTACACTTGAAAATTTATAAATAAATGTATGATTTTTATTTAAAATAACTCTCTAGAAATAAAATTAATGCGATTATTTCAAGATTCTATCAACTCGTTGAAGAGAATTACAATCAATAATGAGAATATTTTTACAACTTTTAAACGATAATTATATAATATCTAGAAAACAAGATTCGATTACATTCATTTGAATTGTAAAACAATTCGATGTAAAGAAGAAAACAAATTTTTTTCGCAAGCTTTTGTGCAAGCAATGTGAAAAAAATAAGTGAGTTTTTTAAACTAACAAATGCAAAACCAAAATGCAAATCTCGATGAGAATCGTAAAGATAGATGTAAAATAATATTTTTAGATACTTCATTCTTTTTCTTCTGTTTGAATATAGTAAAGCTATTGTTTAGTCATTTATTATGAATGAAGCAAAGAAAATAATATAGTTATATAATTATAGTTATATAATTTCTGATAAAATGGTCTTTTTGATAACGCAGAGTAAAATTTACAATTCTTCTATAACTGAACATTCAAATATTTACATATAATAATCGATTCTTTCCTATTATTTTAATGTTTTCGAATTCATTTTTAATTCTGATTGATATTTAAAAAAATATTTTTCGTTATCAAATATTGTAATAAAGCAATACTTTTATTGCTTTTTAAACATTTTAAAACTCTCTTCGTTCCCAATTGGAGCAATTGATTCTATTAAACCCTCGTGTGCAATATCGATAACGAAAAGTGTAATAAAGAAATTCTCAAATTATGCCACAGAAGCAGTTTTTAATTCAGTTTTTAACGTTGTAATTGTGTATGAAAAAATACCCGAAATAAACAGAAATTTTGTTATTAGTCCGTATTCTTATAGTAATTCGTGATCGCTTCCAAGTAATTTCCATTTCTTCGATTGTTCAAAAGAGTTGTTAAATTCGCTTTCCACTGTGTCCTTCGAGCCTTTTATTTCCCACTCGTCTGCAGTCCCAAAACGTTCAAAAAGTTCCCAGTAAAATTATGGATTGAAAAGCACTGTATCCATGACTGATTTCAGCTGTCGTGCTTCTAAGGAACAAGAAGTGATGTACGTGTCTGTGACTGGCTTAAGTACTTCTACGTTACAGGGCTGTACATCCAAAGCACTATGATTTATCATCAATCGTGACCTTAGAAAAAATCTGTATCCTCATTCAAATAATTTTCAACTTTATAAAACGCTTGAAGTCGAAGCTCTCTTCAGCCATCAGTGATTATAAGAAAGGCACAGGTTGGGACCACTCTATGATGTATGATTGATCTGCATGATATTTCATACATTTTGCAAGGTCGATTAATTTTATGGATTTAGTCTATTTGAGCGAGGTAATTCTAATTACCTGTAAACTGAGTCCTGCAAAGTTCGATGACTTAATGTTTTTACATTTTCAAGTTATCGAACTTTCTTACTTAGGATTAATTAAATTGGATAATGTTGCAATTTCTCAGTTAATTCCAATGAAGGTTAGGTTAGTCGTACGAGCCTACATGTTTGTGGATATAGTTTCATTAGTACTTTTTGCTCAAAATGCTCTTTTTATTTTTTCGAATCCATTGTTAAAAATACCAAGTTTCTTTGAAACAATCCTTCGAATAATTTAATTAGTAGACAGAATAGAGTAAAAAAAGTAACATATCTTCAAAATGGAAGAGGTTTAATGCAATGTTTTAAAACTCCAGTGTTCGCTTTGGAATTATTCAGCGTTGCCTCGTTCAATCTCGGCCAAATCCGTCACCCATAATTGCAGGAGTATCTTCATCTTGGCAAATATTTTCTCGATACAATTTACGAAATTATTTGTTCGATAGCTAAACATATTTTTCTTAGAATTTAACACGATCTCTATGATAACATAATAAGAATTTATTGTTTCGTATAAGATTTAACTGAATATATGTTTCTATGCGAAAATATTCGTATTGGCACGTATTGTACCGAGTCATGTAGAAAAATATAAATATAATAGTCAACTTTTATTATCGCTCTTTTTAGATATTAAAAATTTATGACCGGGTCGGGAAAAATTTTTTTTCGTTGTTTGGAATGTCAATAATTTTTCAAAATAAATGGGCTAGGAAAAAAATGATTTATTGAGCAGACAAAAAAAAACTAGAAAACACTTAATATAAAGAATGGTAAAGGAGTAATTTTTTTTGCATTGCTGTACTTTATTAATAATTATTTGACATGGCTATATGTCCAAAAATCGCTTAAAAAATTTCTAATCATCCTGAGCGATATTATTTCAAGATTTTCAGTATAAAGAGTGTAACACATCTGATAATATCCATAAACTGTCTTGGATAAGTGGCACATACGTTAAAAAACCTAGTTCGTTAAAAATTTTTCTAATTTTCCATCATTATCTGCATAATAGGCAGATCGAAGAATTTTCTTGTTATATCCATATACAATGAGTATGTATATATCACCAGATTTGTGAAGAATCGTGTCGAATGAAGTCGTTCTTCTTTTTTTAAGGCGCAATCCGCGGCTTATCTCATAAGCCAAGATGAAGTAACTATTCCTGGAAACTTTTATTTTAATTTCAACAAAACAATCCTTGTCCAGTAATTTTAACCCATAATAGTGAACAATAATTATCTATTAATTTTGTAAAATTATTTATTAAAAGCTAAGTTATGTTTTTAATGTTACAAATATGCTTTGCTTGAATATTTTAGCAACAGTCGATAATTTTTAATATGTTTGAACAGTTGAATTCTACATAACTATTACGATTTAGTTTTACGACATATATGAACACTATTAGCTTCTTGTGTTTAAATTTAAAAAATTCTTAAATAATAAAAAATCTTACATAATCAAACGCTAAGTATTGTTCGTAAATAATATCAACGAAGATATATGGATATTTTGGCAAAGTATCCGCACTATCTTCTAAATGATTTTACTTCATTATATATATTGTTAAATTAATTCGAAAGATGTAAAGAGTAGCATTCCTTTCTCACTTCGTCCCTGAAGCTTTATCACACTCCCACATTGATATATATATATATATATATATATATATATATATATATATATATATATGATTCAAACTAATATTCAAGGCCAGGATTTGTTTTATATGTCTACATAGATACATACATATATATATATATATATATATATATATATATATATATATATATCGGCGCAGCCATCGTAAAGTTGGCGGATCTCCAAATACATTCCTTCGCTCTCTGTATTATATATGTGTCCCTACGTCGACGCCTTTTCGAATCTCTCCGCAGCCCTCGCAGCTTACTTGGCCTGCACAAAATCTGCGCACACGTGGGATTAAGGATTTGAAGCTACACACACACACACGCGCGCGCGCGCACACACACATACAGAGGCCTTTATCGATCTCTCCCGATTAAAATCTATATTCCGCTACGTTGCGCTGATTTTAGAATATATACTTTGTGTTACGTATATACATATGTTTGATTTTTAAAGCGTATACGTTAGAAAAGTGGTCTGTTTGGCCATCTGTTACGTATGAAAAAGATGATTATTGGTGAAATTTTGAACATGTTATTGCTGTCCATCGAACACTTGTGATATCGTATTAAATTTTAATAATTTCAGTAAAAATTGACACTCTGCCTACAATGCCAACTGTCATGTACGAATTTAGAATGAATTTATTATATTTTTTATCACTACATACGGGTCATTTATGCAGTTAGTATATATATATATGTATATATAGATATTTGTCGCAGCTTTTAGCCGATAAATATTTTAGATATAGCTACTACGAATCGTCGATTATTCCATATAAAATTCTCATGTGTTCTATATATACGTGTATATATATTTTGTAAAATTAATATAAAAGTTTGTACTTAGAAGAATGAACTACGTACGATATAT